>BLSH010383449.1:2821284-2896020 GCA_018402905.1 Glandirana rugosa | reverse complement strand
GTGGGTTTGACAGGAGAGGCGAGGAGAGTTCTGGAAGATGAGAATTCGTCTCAACTCGCTTGGGCCTGACATTTCAAGCCCAGGCATTCCTTGAAACCCCACAGGCCCTGGGTGTGGGCTTGGGCCTGAAAAGTTTTTTTCAGGCCCAAGCCCAGGCCCCAAGACCATTAAAATGGTTTTCAAGACTTTTAACGACATTTTTTCAGGTCCTTTCAGGATCTCCAGACGTTTTCCTTCCTTTTACCCCCATTCCCACCCTGTTCACGGGATGTTTCTTTACCCCTGTCCCTTTATTGATTTTCGTAAATTTTTTTTTATTTTTGTATTTTTTTAGTTTTTACTTGCAGAACAGTGATATGGGTTCTCCCGGCTTATTTATACTTTTTTGACACAGTTTGAAGATGATTTTAGAACAGTTATATGGCTTCTACCGTTAATTCTTTTCAGACCCATTTTGAAGATGGTCCACATCCACCTCCATTTTTGATTTTTTTATGTTTTTATTTTTTTTTAAATGCTTTTAGTTATTTCCCTGTCCCCATTTCTTTGTAGGGCACTTGTCCCACCCTTACCCCCATTTTCCTTCCTTTTGCAGACCTCTAGGACTTTCCTGGACTTTTTTACAGCAATTTTCAGAACTTTTGGTAAAATTACCAGAACCCCGGACCCGAACCCGGACTTTTTTTGAAAAGTCCGGGTTCGGGTGTGGGTCCCGGACACCCCAAAGTTCCTTACGGACCCGAACTTTACAGTCCGGGTTCGCTCAACTCTGCTTAAGAGTAGAAGGTCTTGAGAGGAGCGGAGAGGACAGTTTGGGTGATATTTGGAGACAAGATTGGTGGTGTAGCTCGGGACAGAGTTGTGGATGGCTTTGTATGTTGTGGTTAGTATTTTGAATTCAATTTACTGAGTGATCGGGAGCCAATGTAGGGATTGGTGGAGAAGGGTGGCAGACACTGAGTGGTTGGTAAGGTGGATAAGTCTGGCAGCAGCATTCATGATAGACTGAAGTAGTCATTATTAGTCAGTGTCAGTGCTGTTTACCCCTCCCTGCCTTGATGGTAAGTGGCAGTGTTGTTCACCCTCTCACTGTATTGATTGTCATTGGCAGTGCTGTTAACCCTCACCCTGAATAATAGTGTGTTTACTTACCAGATCACATGTGCCACACCACTATCTACATGATGACATCAGGTTTGGTCTATACTTCTACTGTCAGCCAGAGAACACCACTCTGCCTGATATTACTGTATTCATTTCAGTGCCGGTCTTAAACAAAGCTGATCTAAATAGTAATGATTCAGTGGTCACAGCTACCTTTCTTAATACCAATCCTAGCCCTTGCATATTTATTTGAATCTTAGATTAGCAGGATCAGTACCTTACTGTTCCTGCTGCTAACTCACATTGTCCCCTAATCCAGAGCACAGACCAGTGTGAAGCCCAGCTGGCAAGAGTTCTTCTAATCCAGACTTCACCTGCTGCTCTGTATCATAGGACCTATTGTTGTTACAGGACAAGATGCAGGTCATGGGTTTAGAAGGCTTTCTCACTGTTATATTTCAATTGACACTTTATGCTTTGACACACCTTCATAGATCTTAACCACTTCAGCCCCGGAAAGTTTTACCCCCTTCCTGACCAGAGCACTTTTTGCGATTCGGCACTGCATCGCTTTAACTGACAATTGCGCGTTCGTGCGATGTTGTACCCTAACAAAATTTGCGTCCTTTTTTTCCCACAAATAGAGCTTTCTTTTGGTGGTATTTGACCACCTCTGTGTCATTTCTGATCGCCGCTATAAACAAAGAAAGAGTGACAATTTTGCAAAAAAAAAGATATTTCTTACTTTTTGCTAAAATTCAAAAAAAAAAAAAAATATATAAAAAAACATTTTTTTTCATCGGTTTTGGATGATTTATATTCTTCCTCATATTTTTGGTAAAAAAAAAAAAAATCGCAATTGGCATTTATTGATTGGTTTGCGCAAAAGTTGCCGAGTTTATGGACGATGAGAATTCATTTCTGGGGTTTTTATTTATTTATTTTTTTTACTAGTAATGGCAGCGATCTGCAATTTTTAGCGGTACTGCGATATTGGGGCAGACATGTCGGACATTTTTGACACTTTTTTGGGACCAATGACATTTATACAGCGATCAGAAATTTAAATGTCCACTGATTACTGTATAAATGTCATTGGCAGTGAAGGGGTTAACCTGTAGGAGGCAATCTAGGGGTTAACTGTGTTCCCTGGGCGTTTTCTAACTGTGGGGGGGGGGGGCTGGGCTACCATGGGCATAAGAGATCTAACTGATCCCAGTGACAGGGATCAGTAGATCTCTTATGTCCCCATTGAAAGAGCGGGGAGCCGCCGTGCTTACATTGGCGGTTCCCCGCTCTTTGGCTCTAGCAGCTCATCGCGGCTCGCCGGCAGACATCGGGCCCACCCGAGCCGCTGGCACTCCGCCTCCGGAGTGTGTCGCGTACGAGAGCGCGGCGGCGCGCGATCACCCCCTAGCTGCGCCTGCACGAATCACCGCCTTTTTACGGCAATTAGCGCTAACCGTCCACACCGCCGCAGTAAATATACTGGTGTGGAACCAGTTAATCTGTGTAGACAACCTGGCCACATGTTGATTCAGCAGAATTCACAGATAATTAAATATGAAACATAAGTTGAATAAAAATCAGTTTAACTTCACAAAGTACAATGCAAAATATGTTTTTCTAGTCTTTTGAAGTGTAAGAAGACATATTTCTGAGCCCTGTGTGTACTATGAATCTGAAACTGACTGAAGAAACATTGAGAAATACAGGGAGGTTTCAGCTAGGATTGTACTAACAATAGGGGGAAGAAAGGAACATATTAGTCATTATTCTAATTTGAGTTTAGAGAGGCCTATTAACATTTAAACAATTCTGCCTGCCTTGTGTCCAGGTGTGTTTTTAACAGTTCATGTTAGGTCTCCTAAGAAACATATAGGAACTGGCAATGAATCACATGTCAAGCTGAGCATAATTTATAGCATTACAGTAATCACAGGTTAGATAAAGTTTGGGTTTGCAAATGTAATATCAATAGTCTACTAAAAATGCACTGTATGAAAAAAATCATCAGTCATATAGACACATAGATGCAAACTAGAAGAGAATTGCCTAAAAATCCACAAATTAAACTATAGGTTAACTGATCAGTACTATTTATTTATTTTAAGTAACTTTCAAGCAAAATCATGTCAGAAATCAATTGTAGTAAATACTGTATGCACCAATCGAGAGAGATCATGTTTTTTTTTAATTATTTGTTTAGGGAAAATGAACTAGGCAGTAGCTTAATGCTCCATAAATACAGAAGTTCACTAAGTTGAAAAGAGAATCCAGCTATAGTTGATATTCAACCTGGATTAGATTTTGATCAGAAATTTGGATCAGAATTTGAGGATATCTTCTGATCCGGTTCTTATCTCTTACTATTTTGTCTGACAGTTGCAACGGTCTTAAATACAACTATCCTTCACCTCATTGAGTAGTTATAAAATATCCCTTTTTTAGTAAACAAGCAAATAGGATCCCTTACCTGTTCGCCATGGTGCAGAAAATATTAACATATACTGAAGAAATAACTTTAATAAAATAAAGACAAAGTAATTTACAAATTTAGTAAACAAATTGTTAAATGTAAATGAAAGGACATAATGGGGTTGATTTACTAAAGGCAAATCCACTCTGCACTACAAGTGCACTGCAAGTGCACTTGAAAGTGCACTTCAAAGTGCAGTCAATGTAAATCTGAGGGGAAGATCTGAAATGAGGGGAAGCTCTGCTGATTTTATCATCCAATCATGTACAAGTAAAAATGCTGTTTTTTATTATCTTTGCGTGTCCCCCTGGGATCTACAGCGACTGCAATTCCAAGTGCACTTGCACTGCACTTGTAGTGCAAAGTGGATTTGCCTTTAGTAAATAAACCCCAATGTCTCCCCTGTTTCTTGTTGCATTAGGTGACTAAACTTTTTATGTCAGTATTTCACTTTTCACTGCTTTTCCCAAAAATCTCAACGATACTTGGTATATAACATACCAGATCTAACAGTTTAACAGTAAAAGTGAATCTGTAGGGTATCTCTTTGCTGCCCACCCATTACACTGACAACATGTATTGCATACCAGTCAACCAGAAAACTGTCAAACCTGTTGATCCCCTACTGCTTTCTTTAAAATGGTTCATTACTTAAAGAGTAACTCCACTTTTGTTGAGAATAAAACATTCCCCTCTGGGTGGTCTGTGTATATTACAAGGATTTTAACAAACTTTGTTGCAGATTCCTACATTTTGTTATTCTGAATAAATCTCTGTGTGTTTGTCTGTGCCCATGTTGTAAGTGAATCTAATGAAAGTGGTTTCATAATTATCAACCAGCTGTTGCAATTGTAGAGCTCTAATGAGGAAAATTGCAGGGTCTGCAATACTTCTATTGGAAGTATCTCACCAAAATTGAAATGTTTCTTGCTGGGTGATGCCAAAAATCTGACTTGTATCTTAGTGCAGACTTCTGGGAAAATCAGTGAGTCAATCACACAAGCAGAAAATGGTGTTTCTGGGGGCATTCTGTACACATTCTGTGCACAGAACACCTCTAGGTAGCCATATTGCATTGCATTTTGCAGAAAATTACAGAGCTGCAGATTGAAAAGGAAAGGTATTTTTTTATAATTAAGATTTTTATTGGCTTTAAATGATGGAACATTATAACTTGTACATATAGTATACATAAGATACATAAGGAGATACATTGACCGTTGGGTAAGAACTTATAGAAACATCAGCTATATTGTAACACTAATTGCAACAAGCAGGTGTAGAAGGTACATCAGATATGTTGAGAGTTAAACAGTGTGGATAACTCAGTATGAGATAAGGGCTCACATTAAATTTCATAAACCAGGGTCAAATTTTGAAGAACAGCAGGGGGATTAATGCCTCTACCACCTTCAATGGAAATTCATATTGCATGGTTTTGGTCGGAGTTGTTTTTTGTTTTATTAAGTGACGCCAGGCCAAAATGGAGGCATGTAGTGGTGATGATAAATTGGATGTGTCCCATGGTTTCCACATGTTGCACATAAGAAGTGTCGGGAGGTTTTTAGTTGGTGTCATGGCCGATTAGATTTCTGTCCACAATGGACAGTCCTCATTTTTGAACCAATTTTGTATTTGATCTAACCTAACAGCCCAATAGTAATCTTTTATGTCTATCATGCCTGCTCCTCCGATGGTTCTGTGGAGGGTCATGGTTGAGTATTGACATCTGGCTTTCTTACCGTTCCAAATGCACCTCCTGAGAGGACTCTACAGGGTATTAAGATAGTAGTTTGGAATGGGGACAGGTAGGACCCTAAATATATATACAATTTGAGGTAAAGCCATAAGTTTTATAGCCGCTATTCTACCAGCTCACGATGGATCATGGTTCAATTTTTGTAATGAGCGGTTTAAGATTGAAAGCAGCTAAAGAGGAGGGTGAGGTGGTTATGGTGATCCCCAAATAAGGTATCCCTTTTGTGTCTTAATGCACTTCGGGATCCCTAGGTCTAGAATAAGGGACTTAGTGAAAATAACCTTGTAGTATGAGATATCGCTAAAGTTGGTTAATATTTGGTGGGCTTGTGGAAGAGAGGTAAGGGGCTCTGTTAACATTAGGATCACATCATCTGCAAATAGGTTTATTACATGTGATTTAGACTTATTTTTTTTTTTTAAAGAGAGCTTTATTGAAAGTCATAACAAGTTACATCATTTATGCATCACAGAGAGAGCATTCAATTTATATAGATTTTACATGTATCTCTATATTAACAAAGATCTTGAAACGCTCAGCAGTACACATTTTATATTGTCCTACTTTCTGAGGTTGAATATATGTAGTCAAGTTTATTCATATACGGTAGCTCCTGGAAAGGTAGATTTATTTTGGTATGTGCCTAAGAAAAGTAAGCAGAGTAAAGGACGAGCGGTTGAGGTACCCATCGCCATTCCCCTGTTATGCGTGTTGGGCCTATCGACAGGGGTAGGGGTATGTGTATCTGATTAGGATTTAGTCCAGTGGTGATGTTTGTGAAACATCATTGTTGTTGTTGTGGGGTCATTAAGTATTGTGGCCTAAGGTTATAGGTACTTCTCTGTGTCTTGGAGGTTATCCCCCAATATATGGAGAGTGTGATTGTTATGGACTAAATAGTGAGTGAGGTTGCCATTTGAATGTATGGGGAAGTGAAGAGTGTATTTATTAGAGTTGCGTTGGGTGTTCAGAGAAGAAGGGTTACATATGTGTGGAGATAGAGGGGGAGTTTGGAGGGAGAGGTAGGGGGGGGAAAGGAGGAAAGGATGAAGGGTGGTGTGGGGGGCAGGGGTAGGGGGACTCCATTCTCCTCCGTCTGTTGGTTTTGAAAGTGGGACTGGTCAAACTATGTAGATAATGTGCGGTATTCGTTTGTGGTGACAAAGTGATGCCAGCAGGCCCAGACTTTATTAAATCTGGATTGGGATTCCCTTGCTTGATGGACGAGATCTTCCATTTCGGCAATTTTTTTATTACGGTGTAACCATTCTGCTAATCGTGGGGGGGGGGTTGGGGTCTCTCCAATGGAGTGGGATACTCATTCTTGCTGTATTGGTCATATGCATGGCTAATGAACGGCGGTAGGTTTTTTCTGGGGTTGAAGGAGGGTGTAGTAGAAATTGGGCTGGGGTATAGTCTAGGGTGTAGGCCGTTACCTGGGTAATGAGGCGGTGTACTTCTTTCCAGAAGGGTTGAAGCTGAGGGCAGTGCCACCATATATGTAAGAATGACCCAATCTCTCTTTTGCGATGCCAACATGTTGGTGGTACCTTTGGATACATTTTATGTAGCTTGTGGGGTGTCCTGTACCACCTAGATAGAATTTTTAATCCGTTTTCCTGCGCGGAAACATTAATTGTTCCTTTGTGGTTGTTTTTAAAGATCTGGTCCCATTCCTCTTCTGAAAGGTCCAGGGCCAGTTCTTGTTCCCATTTACGGCATATGGCGTTTGATTTGGCGTTACAGCCAGTGGATAACATAGCATAGGTGTCCAATATGAGATGTCTTTGGGGTTCTTGTTTACAGCATATTGTTTCAAAGGGGGTGAGCTGGCAAGACCAGGCCGGGAGCATTTTGGGGTTAGTTAGAAAGTGATAAATTTGGGTATATGGCCAGAAAGGGAATGTATGGTTAGTCATCTCAGCTGCTAGTGAGTTTAGATCCCATAGGTTCCCTTTATTAAAGAAATGTTCTGTCCTTATATGTTGGTTTGGCCATGTACCTGCCAGGAATGTGGCAGATAATCCCGGGGGGAATTTTGGGTTGTGGCGTATAGGAGTGAGGGGGCCTGGTGAGGATGATATTTCATATTTCAGGCAAGCGTCTTTAAAATTGTGCAGTGTATTGCTTATGAGAGGGTGGTTTCTTCCTTCTGGCAATATTTATTCTGGTTCCATCCAAGGGAGTTGGTGAAGGGGTAGATGAGTGAAGTTGTGTTTGAGATGGACTCAGTCCTTCACCTTTGAATGAATATTCCAATCAATGATTCTGGCCAGGGAGCAGGCTTTATAGTATTTAACGAAGTCTGGTAGGCCTATCCCTCCTTTCAATTTGGGTAGGGCCAGATTTTTATAGCTTATTCTAGGCCGCAGTTTCCCCCAGACAAATGTTGAGCAGGCTGTTTTGAGTGTTGAGAAAAAGGTGGGGGGTAGTTTAATCGGTATGGTTTGCATTACATATAGTATTTTTGGAAATATGTTCATCTTGATGATCGCCGCCCTTCCAAACCAAGAGAAGAGACCTGCGGACTAAGATTTTATGTTGTGCATTATGGTTTTTAGAATTGGGAGGTAATTTTGTGAATAAAGATTGGACAGCCTGGATGGTAGTCGAATGCCAAGATATGTAATGGCATTTTTTTTCCATTCAAATGGTAAATTGGACTTACAGAGTTGGACGGTATCGTGTGTCAGGGAAATGTTAAGTGCATGGGACTTGGAAAAATTAATCTGAAGGTTGGATAGAGTTCTAAAAAGTGAAAAGTCTTTAAGCAGGTTTGGAATTGTAGTGAGGGGGTTTGTCAGGAAAATAAAAATATCTTCAGCATAGGCTGCCGGCTTATAAACATGGTTTGCTATGGGGATGCCCGTGATGTTTGTGTTGGCCCTAAGTCGTCTTTGTATTGGTTCAAGGGTTAAAATAAAAATCAGGGGAGACAGGGGACAGCCCTGCCATGTACCATTTGAGATCGGGAAGGCATTCGATAGATGGCCATTGACGCGGACTCTTGCCGTGGGAGTGGAATAGAGTGCGAGTACAAAGTTCAACATACGTTCTCTAAGGCCAATGGCCCTAAGCATTTCTGACATATAGTCCTAGGCCACTCTATTGAATGCCTTCTCCGCATCTAGGGACAGTAGGAAGCCGGGTTGTTGGTTAGTTGTCAACCAGTGGTGGATATTAAGTGCTTTTAGCGTGTTGTCTCTTGCTTCCCTCCCAGGTATAAAACCCACCTGATCGAGGGAAACAAGTTTGGGGAAAATTGGTAGTAAGTGGTTTGCCAGAATCTTGGCGTATAGTTTCAGATCGACATTTAGGAGGGAAATAGGTCTATAATTTGTTACCAATGTAGGGTCTTTTGCCTGGTTTGGGGATCATGGTGATATGGGCTTCTAGGGTGTCGCGTGGTGTGGGAGAGCAGGCTGAGAGACTGTTAAATGCTTTTAGAAAGTGTGGTATAAGGAGGTGTGTAAATGCTTTGTAATAGCCTACCGTTAGGCTATCTGGGCCTTGGCTCTTCCCTGGTTTCAGTTGTTTGAGGGTAAGAAGGGTTTCATCCTGGGAAATAGGGGCTTCTAGTTGTTCAGCTTCTGACTGATATCTGTGAGGGACTGTACGTATCAAGAAAGTCTTTTATTTGTTGGAGTCTGTCGGTACATTCTCTGCGTGTGGAAGTCGTTGGTAAATTGTATAGGGATGATAGGTATTGAACGAACTGTGCCGCTATGTCCGCATTTTTGACTGCCTTATTTCCTTTGGTATCTATCAGTGAGTGTATTTCTCTTTCAATATTTTTATTGAAAAATTCAGTTTAATAAAGCATTACTTAACATTTTGAAAAAAGTGAAGTAAATAAAATTGCATAGAAATATATCTCAATGACAAAAATAAGAACAAGTGAAGATCAATTGCATCATGTTATAACATGATGCTTGTGAGATTATCTCACTAGGTCAAAAGGTAACTGTATAAGAGAAGTAGGTCATCAAATAGAATTATAACAACTTATGACAAATACTGTTTGCTGAGTTGATCCCAAGGTGGGGAGTAGAATGCAAAAATGAATATGTTACATGAGATGTGGGGCTGTGTGCATTTGTGGAGCTCAGAGAAATGATTGTTCCCAGAGTTTGGGGAAAGCCCCCCCCTCGGGAACAGCCCAGCCCACCCCAATGGGAGTAAAACTGTGGGCATGGGCTACACTCCGACACAACCCGCACAAAAGAGCTCCATCTGGAGTCTTAGGAACCCTAAGTCGGTTCCCAGAGATAGCCAGATGAAGAATGGACCCCATAGACCCCAGATGGGGTTGGGTTCCCCCCTCCATCTGACACCCCCACCTGGGAGATAGTCACCCTGTTCCGAACATAAGAACATTCTGTTAAGTTTCCGTAAAATACAGATAGGAAAGGAAGAAAATGAGACAAGAGAGATAGGAAGAGGGGAAGGAAGAGGAAATCAGGCTAAGAAGCTGCGAGGGAAAGAAGAAGAGAGAGTCACGTCCAGCGAACCTCCAGACCTTAGTATGAAAAGAGTGGGATTTTCATATATTGAGCCCATGGTTCCCAAATTGTTTCGAACCTGGTCTCTTTGTCTAGTAATTTGGCCACTATGAGTTCCTGTGCCATTATCCAAGAGAACTTTCTCTTCGTTTCTGGAAGAGATACTTTGGGACTCTTCCATGCTCTAGCAATGGTTAACTTGGCTCCTGCCAGCATGAAGTTGAGGAGAGATTGTTTATATTTGGGAAGACCCGTTACCCCCTGCATTAGGAGAGCCACCTCTGGAGATGGTGTGATTTCGTGACCCATAACTAGCTTTGCCATTATAAAAAATCTTTTCCAATAAGTCCTAATGCGTGGACAGGTCCACCAGACGTGAGACATGGTGCCCCCAAGTTCACAGCCCCGAAAACACAACAGAGAGGAGGTAGGGTACATCTGGGCCAGACGCGCTGGCGTGTAGTACCATCTTACCAGGACCTTAATGTTAGCCTCTATAAGTGTAATATTCATAAGACCTTTTTGTGCTTTCTGGGTTTCCATGTGCCATAACCCTGGTTGTATTTGAATATTTAGTTCTTTTTCCCAGGCCTCAGCATAGGCTGGTTTAGAATTGTCTTGGGTCAATAGTGAATATATTATAGAGATGCCTCCCCTTTGTTCTGTGGTTTCGGAGCACCATATCTCGTAATCTGTCGGAGTTAGGGGTTTGTCTCTATCCTCCCAAATCCCTTGTAGAAAATGGGAGATCTGTGAGAACCTAAACAACTCACTGGAGGGCATTTCAAGTTTAGAGAGGCAGTGGGCTTTGGAGATCGGGCCTTGCCGAGTGAGGAAATGGCCAATTCGAAATAATCCTTTATTGAACCACCATTTAAAAGCCTGAGCGTTTAGCCCCGGTGGAAATGAAGGATTGTTAAATAAATGGGATAGTGGTTTGCTTGAGGAGATTAAAGCGTGTGTCTTATATAATTTGCTCGTTCATGCTACTGAGTGTGAAAGGGTTGGGGCCATGATGGGAGGACGAGTTTTGACAGGAGACCAGAGTAAAAAATCTATTGTGTGGTTGGGGATTGCTTGCCTTTCCATCGCTACCCAATCCGGTTTGGGGCCTTTAGAGTATACTACCGAGATCTGTGCAAGTTGCGCTGCTTGATAGTAGGACCAATGGGATGGTAAGCCCAGACCTCCTTGTTTCCTTGTGTGAAAAAGTGTTTCCCTCCGGCATCTATATCGCCTCTTTCCCCAAACAAAAGCAATAATGAGAGATTGGATTCTATGAAGCTGATCCCTGCGCAAAGGGATTGGGAGTGATCTGAAGAAGTAAAGCAGCCGTGGTAAAACATTCATTTTGACAGCATTAATGTTTCCTATCCTTGATAGTCTTGCAGACGACCACGAATGTAAATCAGCCGCAATGGTTTTGAATAATGGGAGGTAGTTAGCTCGGAACAGTTTTCCAATTGTGTCTGTTAATTGTATGCCTAGGTAAGGGAGAGATTGGGGGGCCCATATGAAGGGAAAATTTGTTTTCATTTGTTCTAAGATTGTTGATGGGAGTGAGATATTGAGAGCCATCGACTTTGTGGTGTTTACTGTAAGACCTGTGACCTTTCCGAAGTCTCTAAGAAGCTTGAGGACATTAGGTGTTGTGATCAGGGGGTTAGTAATAAAAAGCAAAAGGTCGTCTGCAAAAAGTGCACATCGATGTTCCTGAGGGCCGCAACGTACCCCCTTAATATCTGGATGAGTTCTGATTGCAATAGCCAGGGTTTCTATTGCTATCGCGAAGATTATAGGGGATAATGGACAACCTTGTCTGGTGCCCTGTGTGATGGACAGGGAATCAGAATATTGCCCTAAGAGGCGAACCTGCGCGTTAAGATTGGTGTACAAAGCTGATAAAGAGGAGAAGAAGTGAGGGCCAAAGCCCCATCTGCATAGAATTTCAAATATATATGGCCAGAAGACCTTGTCAAATGCTTTATGTAGATCTATGGAAAGTAAAAATCCCTCCTGATGGGTTCCACCGTCCCAGTGTGAATTTAGCAACGAAATAATATCGATGGCTCTCCTTATCTGATCTGGGTCCTGTCTCCCCGGGATAAATCCCACTTGGTCTTTATGTATATATTTTGAGATGAACTTCGAGAGCGTGGTTGCCAGAATTTTTGTCATTAATTTGATGTCATTATTTATTAAAGAGATCGGGCGGTAATTTGCAATGTCGTTGTGGTCTTTACCCGGCTTAGGGAGAACAGATATAAATGCCGCGTTTAGATCTCTATCAAGTGGGATACCCTTTCTAGTGTTGTTGAAGAAGCGGGCTAAGTAGGGTGCGACCGTGGGGCCAAATTTTTTATAAAAGATAGTCGAAAAACCGTCCGGGCCTGGAGCGGATCCCGATTTTGCAGTTTTGATTGCTTCAAGGACTTCAGCTACATTAAAGGGGCTTTCTAGAGCAATCCTATGTTCCTGGGAAAGTTGGGGGAGAGGAAGGTCTTTCAGGAATTCATCTAAATTATGCTGCTGGTTAGTATTTGTATTTCCCTTATAGAGAGACTCATAAAAGGTCTCCTGTTTTAGTACGTATTTTCGGGAAGTGTTTTGGGCGGTGTTTGGGGGAGAGGGTTCGGGCCAGTCTGGAGCCTATTCTGTCTTTTTGCATGTAAAATTTTGCCTCCGACCATCTGAGATATTTCTCGGCACTGGTCGTTAATGCTAGATTGAGGGCTGTTTTAGCTGCGTCTAGTTGTGCTAGTGTTTCAGAGGTTTGTATACGCTTGTGTAATATACTAGCCTGGTGGAAACTAAGCGTTAAAGCTTGGATATTAGCTCCATGGTCTCTTTTTAATTTAGAAGCGAGCTGGATTAAGTGTCCCCTTATGACAGTTTTGAAGGCGGCCCAGAGGGTGGTAGGGGAGATTGAGTCTGAATCATTCAACTTGAAATACTCTTCCATGAGCTTAGTGAGTTGGTCGCAGTGGACCGGGTTATTAAGGAGTGCCTCGTTCAGTCGCCACTTAAAGGGTCTTGTGGCGGAGTGAACGAGTTTGAGTTTTAAAGTCACGATAGCATGATCTGAAAGTGGGGATGCTGTTATGGTTGAGGAAACTGCTTTATTGGCTGCTTTGGCTTGGATAAATATGTGATCGGTTCGTGAATAGGTTCTATGCGGTATGGAGTAGTGCGTGTAATCTTTGGCGTGTGGGTTCAATTCCCGCCATATGTCTATCAGGCCCAAGGAATTTAATTTTTGTGCTATGTGGAGGCTGTGTCTGGATGGCCTCCTCTGTGTAGGTCGTAGGGTGTTAGATTTGTCCAGAGACTGATCTAAAGGTGTATTCGTGTCCCCTCCCATGACTGTGCCTTTCAAATGAGGGGTTAGGTGAGTCATCATAGATTTAAAGAAGCTGCCTTGACCCGAGTTAGGAGCATAATATGAGATTAGAGTATAAATTGCCCCATTAAGGTTACCACTAACTAAAATGTACCTGCCTTCGGCATCCTCTATTACTTCAGAGGGGGAGAAATTCAATCTTTTGGAGATGCATATCGCTACGCCCTTCGTTTTGTTACGGGCATTAGAAAAAAATAAATGAGGGAATGTTTTATGAATGAATTTAGGTTTGTACGACAAAGGAAAGTGGGTCTCCTGTAGGAGTAGTATGTCTGTATTGGATTTATGGTAGGCTTGGAACAGTTTCCTCCTCTTAGTAGAGGAGTTGATACCTTGTACGTTGTGTGTCTTAACGTCCAGCAATGTGTACCCCATGAGGTCACTGGTCATTTCTGGAGGTTGAGTAGAAACGAGTAAAGAGAAGGGACTTAACCCTGCTGAAGGCGAAGTATATTAGCTTGATGCTTCTGGGATGGTTGAGATATCCTGGTTTGTCTGCGTTAGGTGGTGAAATTATCTGGAGGTTCGCTGGGACTCGAGAGGAAATGGAAATAGGGAGGTGAGTAGAGAAGTGAGAGTTGAGTGAAGAAGTGAGAAGAAAAACAATGTTTAGTACAATACAAAACAGTGGCTTAAAGTGATTACGACCCTTTCTGGGGGAGGACCAGCCTACCTCCAGGAAGAGTACAAAAAGCCGTAATGGCCTTACAGCTTTCAAGAAAAACTGCAACTGAGAGGAAACACGAGTAACCCTCAGAGGCATGAATTGGCACATGGGCTTCACCGACATCGCCCAGCCCTTAGAGGACTAACAGATTTAAAGACAGTCCTTTAGTGTCCTTTAGTTAGTTGTCAGAGACCTTCTGGGTAATGGTCAGGACTGAGCTGAGAGCTGCAGCATCAGGGTGCCCCCATATCCAAACAGGACAGTTGACACCCTGATGCCGATGAGGGCATAAGAAAACATGAACGATAGTCAAACAAAAACTGTTCTTGAACTTTCTTTGTGTAGGAAAAAGAAATAAATAGTTTTGAAGTTTAGGCTTGAGGTGTATCAGTCCCATTAGGAGCGTCCATTTCTGGGAATGGAGAAGGGCACCTGCCAAAATAAAGGAGAGTTAGCAAGAAACATGAGAAAGTTTCAGGGGGGCATGGTTTCTTTGGATCTCTTCGATTGTTGCTTCTGCCATGCCTGCGTGAGTGGACTTTGAGGTGAGGGTCTTTTTGTTGAGGCGTGACCTTTTCCAGTGGGTGCAGAAGTGGGTTCTTGTGAGATCAGTCCTAGGTGAAGTAGAAGCTTCTCGCCTTCTGGAATCATAGAAAATCCGTAGGCTTTATTTTTGTAGGAGAAATTAAGCCTGAGGGGAAAAGACCAGCGATATGTTATGTCTTTTTGAGCCAGGATTTGAGAAAGGGGTTTCAGGGCCCTCCTTTTTTGAATTGTGTAGGGGGAAATGTCTGAGAACAGCTGGATTTTGTGGCCCAGAAGTTGTAGGTTTTCCTTATTGTGGCCTATTTTCATAGCCTCTTCTTTTACTGAGTAGTAATGAGGCTTGACAATGATGTCTTGTGGGAGACCATCACTCCTGGGAGGTTGTAGGGCTCTGTGAGCTCTGTCCATTTCTAGGCGGTGTGCTGGTATATCAGGGATCAGGTCTTTAATCAGGGTTGCTACTGCAGAGCTAATGTCTTTAATTAACTCTGGAAGCCCTCTGATTCTGAAATTTAGACGCCTCGAACGGTTTTCGAGGTCGTCGATTTTGGATATAGCTGCCTCCAGGTGTTCTTGGAGTTCCTGAATTCTATTAGAATTTTGATTAATCCTGGCTATAGCTTGTTCAGACTTATTTTCTATAGCTTCCATTCTGCTGCCTATCAGTTGAAGGTCAGCTTGAATTGCTGCTGTGATTTGAGCTGCATTTTGGGCTAGGCCTTTAGTCAGCATGTCCGAAAAGGCAGTCATTAGGGTAGGGAGATCCATAGGTAGTGGGGAGGCCGGTTGCAGCCTCTGTATGTGAATGTCCGGGGTAGATAGTGCATCGCTTAGGGGGGAGTAATCGTGCTGACTCATAGATCTCCTTAATAGAGATTCCGTGGATGCAGGGGATAAATCCCCCTGTTGTGTTATTAACCCCCTACCTTCTGGGGATGTGTCTCCGGCGGGCCGGTTGATCCTTGTGCTCTCCCTGATCGTGTCCATCTCTTCTCCTTTCTCCCTCAGCAGGCCGCATGGAGATGCAGACGCTGTCGCCATCTTGGAGGGGTCAGGCTGAGGTGCGGCTTCACCGAGAATGTGGGTGAGGTCCCTCCTTGCCGTCCCTGAGGACATCTGTGTATGGCTGGGGTATCGCTCTGTCCCCCGGTCCCGTCTGATGTCGTCTGCGGGGCTCCGATCTGCTACTATCGGGCCGGGCGAGGAGCGGTGGAGCGGAGTCTCGGAGCTAAGCGGCCATCTTAGCCGAGTCCGCGCATGCGCCCCTCAGTGAGTGTATTTGAATCGTCGCCCTTTTGGTTTGAAGAGCCCTAGCCAGGAACTTTCCGGATTTGTTTGCGTATTCGTAGAAGAACTTTTGAGCTAATATAAAGTTGCGTTTCTTTTTTTCCCTAGCTCTTCAAGGAGTTCTGTTCTGGTTTTAATAAGCTCTGCAAGTGTGTGGTTTGCTTGTGATCTCTTGTGTGTGCGTTCTAGTGTAAGTATCCGTGCTGTCAGGTTGTCAATAAGGGCTCTACGGTCCCGTCTGCGTTTCACTGCCGTAGCCATCAGATCCCCTCTCACCACGCATTTATGCGCTTCCCAGCAAGTCAGTGCAGATAGTTCAGGGCTACTGTTCTCTGCGAAATACTGGGTCAGGCATTCCTTTATTTTGGGAGTTATGGTGGGATCAGAAAGGAGGGATGGGTCTAGATGCCAAAATGCTTGGCGTGTTTCGTGGTCTGGGATGTATATGTTTATTGATACGGGTTGGTGGTCGGACAGGTACATCGGGTCAATAGATGCCCAATAGAGTATGGGTAAGTCTTTTTGAGAGATAAAGATGTAGTCAAGTCTTGAGTAGCGCTGGTGGGGGGTGGAGAAGAAAGTGAAATCTTTGGTGTTTGGGTTCAAAGTGGGCCATGTATTGTGTAGCGACAGATCTGTTAAGGTGGTTTTGATAGCTCTAAGAGCTTTGTAAGGTAGGGAGGAACCGCTGTTTGATGTGTCCTGTAGGGGGTTCAATGATACATTAAAATCCCCTCCGAGAATTAGCGTGCCTTCAGAGAATGCTGCAAGTATACGGGCAATTTTACGGAAGAAACCGACTTGTTGGGTGTTCGGGGCATAAATGTTGGCAAGAGTAAATGATTTCCTGTGTATCTTTCCTTTTAGGAATAGGTATCTTCCTTCGCTATCTGACAACGAGTCTATGCTTTGGAAAGGAGAATTTTTGGCTAACAGGATCGATACTCCTTTGGATCTCATAGTGGGGTTGGCCACGTGTGTGACCTTAGGGTAATGTGCGTTATATAATTTAGGGATCGCTCCTGTTTTGAAATGGGTCTCCTGTAGGAAGATTATGTCAGCCTTATTCTTCGCATTGTCCATAGTAGTTGTGTGCATTTCTCGGGGAGGTTAATACCTCATATTTTATGAGAGATAATTTTTAGGGATTGTTTGTGGGTTTTTTGATCTTTTGGATGTCCGGGTCTCATTATATCACTATGGGTCTACCGTCTGAGTGTACGTTTAGGTTTGGCAGTGCGTGGTTTGTTACCCACTGGGGGGTGTATACAAGGTTTACGGAGGAGAATGGAAGGGGTGAGGGCAAGATAGGTGGGAATAGAGTGTAAAAGGTTAGTATAGTATGGAGGATGGATGGGAGAGGAGTAGGAAAGCTGGGACAGAGGTTGTAATGTATGTGTTTGTCTCTGTGGACAACTGGCTACAAGTGAGAACCAGCTCACCTGTCTAGGAGACCAGTAGGAGTACCAGTCTATTTTGCCAGGGGTGTTCAGTGGCTCAGCAAGAGTCCGAATGTGTGAATAAGATGCAGAATACAGATCTGACCACTGTGTGGGTAGTGGTATGGACGAGAGGTAATTTAATCGGCTGATAGGGAGTGATCTGGCCGGACAGAGGTTTTTTTTTTTCATTTTTTTCATGTTTGCTCATGTGGAGACTTTAGTAGCCCAGTACTGTCGTCATGTAGACTTCTGTGTCCTATGAGTGGGGCAAGAGCTGACCTATAGCAATTCAAGATCTTTTATAACAATCAACATTAACAACTTTATATAAAAGATAACATAACTAGGTAACCTTAATGGATTAGGTTATGTCAATTGTGAAGCATTGGTAGAACAATCCTGTCCAGTATGTGACAAGGGGCTTAGCTTTAAACATCGGTATAAACATACCTATATCATACCTTATACCTGCTCTGAGATATAGTGTACCAGAATTCATGTGTTTGTGCCTTTGATGTGGAAGTCAAACAGATGGGATTTCAGTCTAGAGGTGGGGGGGGATATATCCCCGTCCCCCTCCTTTTCAGTCATTTTAGGGGCAAGTATACAGGTATTCTTTGTATAATTGGTCAGTGGAAGGGTTCCGTGAATGTAATAACAGGTTATGTAGGTCATTCGGATAGGCCAGTAAATCACTGGTGGTTAAAGGGTGTCTTGAGCGCCCCCCGTTCTTACTGTTGACAACCACTGCAGTTAAGGTTGTAAGGTGGGTTTTTATGTGGGTGTTCTTGTATTTCGTATGGGCAGCATGCGGGGTGTCGTCGTCTTAGGAGGGCTCTTTCCAGTCCGGTTCTTGCCCAGCTAAGACTGCGGCTATAGTATCTTGCGTTGTACTTTGAGTGATGGATCACATCTGGCTAGTGCTGTTGATGCTGCCCGTTCTCCTAGCTAAGGAGTGGTTCTACGCCAGAAGAGCCGTGCGGCGCACGTGTTAACTTGGTGGTTCCTGAGGGTCAGGCTATGTGTCACTAGGTGTCCAAAAATCGTATAATTGTCTGAGGCCCATGTCTTTAGGTTATCATGAGCGGTGGCTGAAGAGACATTTTGCGTGCGTGCTACCCCAGTAAGTGTAGGCAAATCAAATGATATACAATAGATTAAACTATCCTTTTACAAATGGGGGCCTTTAGAGGAAGGCCTTAAGGTGCATTCTGTATTTGGTATATTTAGTATATTTAAGCCTTCTTATTTTCCTTATGGGAAGGTTGAGTCCCCCCGAAGACCAGAAACCAAAGTAAAGAACAGAACCCCCCCACCACACATACAAACCCCCCAGAATGGTCCTTCAGAGGAAAGTTCAATCATTTATCTCCTTCACAGGTCAGGATCTAGGGGAGCCAGAGGGGATAAACAGCTTGAATGTGTAGGATGTGTGTCTCTGGGTGGGTATAGCACATTCTGAGAAGTATGGACCACAGCGGGGGAGGATCCTGCCATAGAAAAGCATGGGGATGTAGAACCACCATCTAAGAGACCCAAAGTTTGCTTGATTGGGGGGTTAAACATAGGGGTAGCATTACTGTTCATGCGGCTAGTGGTACGTAACTTTGTATGCCAGCCCACGGTTGGAAATGTCTATGACATGTTGTATTGGGTGTTCGTAAAGTTCATCATAGGGGCTTCTTGAGACCTCCAGGTAGCTTTGAACATCCGGTCAGGGGGATGGGGGGGACAGTAAGTAGGGGGTTTCATGAAAGTCAACAAAACCAAGTAGAAGGTAGCACAGAGTGTATATTTATAAGTAGGGAAAGATGGTACTTATCTCAGAGCCGGTATCCATACGCAGGATCGCTCAGAAGTCTTGGCGGGCTTGCCGGGGGTTGTGGGGCCTTCGTCGGGCTGATGACTGGCTGGTTGGAAACCCTAGTAGGCAGCATGGGTTTTGACCTTGGAGGGGGATCGTTGGCGTTGGGTTCTTTGATCCTGGGCGCCCATGGGTTCTTCTCTGGGTATTGCGGATTTCTTGGCAGTGGGTCTGTATTCTGCATACCAGTTTGGGACGTCAGCCGGTGGAATGTTGAGGGTATCGCAGAATTGAGTAAGATCCTCAGGGACTCGTAGGTACACTGTTCTGTCTTGTTTCTTCACCATGAGACAGAATGGAAATTTCCATCTGTAGTGCACGTTATTCGTGCGGAGGCTTTCCAGTAGGGGCTGTAGATCTTTGCGGTGTCTTAGTGTGATCGCCGATAGATCTTGGTATATGTGGACTGTATGTCCACTATGGGAGAGCTGAATCCTGTTGTGGGCCTTGCACAGGATTTCTTCCTTCAGTTTAAAATCTATGATGCAGCATATTACATCCCGGGGAGGCTCCATATCTCTGCCTTGCGGTCGGAGCGCCCTGTGGAGCCTCTCCATCCCTATATCCGCATCGGGAGGCCTGTCTAGTAGATTATTGAAAAGGTGTACTACTGTGGAGGTCAGCTGTTCTTGTTCCACCGATTCTGGCAGGCCCCGAATTCTCAAGTTATGTCTTCTTCCTCTGTTATCAAGATCTTCTAAATGGCGGTTCAGGTCCCGCAGTTGTAGGGTGTGTGTTTGTCAATCTCCTGGTGCATTCGCCTTATGGCTGTCCCTTGGTGTGCTGTGGCCTTCTCTACATCATGCACCCACCCCGCCAGCGACTGTATGTCATGGTGTAGGTCTGCGATTGCTGAGGACAATGTGTCTTTAATGTCCATCGCTATGGCACGAAACTCACCCAAGTTTAGTATGGGCTGTTGCGGGGGATGATGTTCTGCTGGTCTGTGTAGCGTTTCCACACTATTCGCCGTGCCGGTCTGTAGGGAGCTCTGGGAGGAGGCCACCATGTTGCTCGCCTGAGTGCGGAACATTTCAGGAATGTTCTGGCTCAGTTGGCCCGTTGGCTCCCGAGGGGATCTGGAGCGAGTGCTGGATGAATTACGGGAAGCGGTCCCCATGGTGTGCTGTCGTTGGGTGGATCGCAGGTCTCCTTATATTCAATAGTCTAGCTCTGTCGATGGGAGATCCTCGTCTAGGCGGCCATTTCCTTTCAAGGTCAAACCACACCCCGTGATCTAGATTTATATTTAAATCTGGTGTTGAGCGAGTGTGTACGAATCATCTCGGCTAGAAGTTCAATCATTAAGCTAAAAATGGTGGGTGAGTGTTTGCAACCCTGTCGAGTCCCATTGGAGATGCTGAATGGTCTGGACAGAAACCCAGATGTGTAGACTTGTGCTGTCAGAGCAGAGTATAGGGAATGCCAGGTTATTGTCTGGCTATGAGCTTTGCGTAGACTGACATCTGTATTCAAAAGTGAGATTGGTCTAAAATTGGCAGGTGTAGTGGGTTTTTTACCTGGTTTTGGCAGAGTAACCATGTAAGCTCTCAGCATCTCATTTGGAAAGGAAGAATTTTGGGTTGCATGTGTAAAAGTTCTTTGCATGTAGGGGGAGAGAAATTTGTTAAAGATTTTGAAGTATTCGTTAGATAGGCCGTCTGATCCTGGGGATTTTCCATATGCGGGTTTCTAGTCTATGTGATGACATCGCCTGTCTAAATTCCTTGATTTGTGCTCTGCAGTCTGAAATAAGGAGGTTGTCAAAGCCAGTTTGTTGGGTTGAGCTGCCCTGCAAAAATCCACCTCTTCCTCAAAGACTGCGCAGGAGAAGGGCAGTGTGGATAACTGTTGGGTCTGGAAGAGTAAGGCCTGTGGACCATAAACATGTAGCTTTTGGTTTGACACTGCATAACCCCTATAGTGTTCTTTCTGAGCTAGAAGCAGATACAAAGGCTGCAAACATAGCTGCTTGTGAGATTGGCAACCCTTCCCTGCACAGGGAGGAGCTTGAGAAAAAAATGCAATTCCAAAAGTAATTGTTTTATCTGAGGTTGCTTACCAGGCAAGTGTTGTGGATAAGGCTCATCTTCTTGTTGGTGATTCAATTGTAAGAGGTGTTGCTATAGGAAATCATGTGGAAATGTCCAAGGAAGTTAGGTATTTGCCTGCTGCTACTGTTAGGAGAGATAAGAATTGTCAAAAAAGCTAGAGTGCAATGTTGATGTTGTTGTGCAACTTGGCACAAATAATTTGTCCCAGAATGATGTGTGTTCTGTGCAGAAGGATTTTCAGAATTTGGGCCAGGATCTTCAACAGTTAGGTGTACTGTTACATTTTCAGAGGTCTTACCTGTGCATAATGGACAACATGAAAAAGTATAGCAGAGTTCAGTGTTTGGTTAAAGAATTGGTGCAAAGCTGAAGGTTTTGGTTATGTTAGTCATGATGCTACCCGGTGGTTGAACATTGAACTTTACAAGAGATATGGCCTGCATCCCTCACACAAGGGCACAGAGTTTCTTGGTATGGAATTTAGGAATTTTTTGGACTTGCATTTAAACTGAGAAATGGGGGCAAAGATGTTATTGTTGAGGAGAGTTTCTGTTCCCAGCAGGTTGAAACAAATGTGAGGGTTTATGTTGGTAATGACTGGGCTGCTGTGGTGGTCACTTCAGTTGAAGTTTCTGGTGGTAAAAATAAAGAAGTTGAAAGTAGTGTTTGTCATGTCATGTGCACTAATGCCCGTAGTTTAGGCAACAGGCTTTGTGAGCTGACAGCTCTTATGTCTAGGGAAAACTTGGACCTTGTTGCAATTACAGAGATGTGGTTCAAGGATTCAAATGACTAGGAAATAACTATAGTAGGGTACACACTATAAAGGAATGACAGAGTAGGGAAGAGGGGAGGTGGAGTTCTCATATATGTAAAAAATGGCATAAAACTAACATTAATTAAAAAAATATATGAAATACTCAAAATCCTCTGGGTCTGTCTTCCAAACAGGGAGGGATCTTCCCTTAGAATTGGTGTAGTATACAGACCCCCAGGACAGAGTGAAGATTATAATAACTTGTTGATTGATGCGATAACTCAAATGGCAATGAAGGGAGAGGTTTAGATTATGGGTGACTTCAACATGCCTGGCGTTAACTGGAATTCTCAAACTGCTATTACAAGCAGGAGCAGGGATGTAATGGAAGCACTGAATGGGGTTTCTTTAAAACAGTTAGTAAAAAGCCCAACCCGAGGTGATCATATTCTTGACCTAGTACTGACAAATGGGGATCGACTGTCTGATGTTGAGGTGGGAGAGAATTTGTGATCTAGTGATGTCTTTGGTTTTATATTAAAACAAGAACTGAAAAATCACATACAAAAACAAAAGTTTTAGATTTTAAAAGGACAAATTTTGCTGAAGTGGGGAAATTTCTAGAAAATGAACTGAAAGGTTGGAGTAAAATGACAGGAGTAAGTAACCAGTGGGCACTATTAAAGTCTACCATCCTGGAGGCAACTAGATTATATGTCAGGCAAGTTAGTAAGAATATACGGAAGAAAGAACAAATATGGTTCACCAAAGAGGTAAGTAGAGTAGTAAAGGAAAAAAAAGGCATATAGAAGATTCAAGGAAACAGGAGGGGTAGCTGTCAGAGAGCAGTATAAAAATAGACAAAAAGGAGGCCAAACACATTATCGGTGTGGCAAAAGCACAAAAAGAGGAGGAAATTGCTAAGACTATTAAGAAAGGAGATAAAACCTTTTTTAGGTACATTAGTGATAGAAGGAAAAAATGCAATGGGATCACTAAAATGAAAACTGGGCACAACACATATGTTGAGGGAGACCAGGATGTAGGAAACCATTTAAACAATTACTTCTGTTCAGTCTTCTCAGAAATAGCCTGCACTAATGATAACACGTTAGGGAATAATATTGGTTCTAGTAATGATGGTTCATTTCTAGGATTTCTGGACACAGAGGTAGCAGAGGAACTGGCTCAGTTAAAGCTTAATAAAGCAATGGGCCCTGATGGTATTCATCCCAGAGTTCTAAGATAACTTTGAGATATAGTTGTTGGACCATTAACAGATCTTTTTAATCAATCTCTTCTAACAGGAGAAATTCCCCATGGTTGGCAGATAGCTAATATTGTACCTATCCACAAGAAGGGCAGCAAGGTAGAAGCTGGCAATTACAGGCCAGTGAGTTTAACATCAATTGTAGTCAAGCTAATGGAATCACTCCTGAAAAGAAGGATCATTGATCACCTAAAAATACACAGCTTGCTAGACCCAAAGCAGCATGGCTTTACTGAGAGCAGATCGTGTTAGACAAATTGGATTGAATTTTTTTACTATGTTACCAGTGTTTTGGACCAGGGTGGTGCTGTGGACATAGTGTATCTTGATTTCAGCAAGGCATTTGACACAGTTCCACATAATGATCTAATACAAAAGGTGTACAAGCTAGGATTTAACCCTTGGGTGGTTCCGTGGATATGAAGTTGGCTAAAGGATAGATCCCAGAGTATGGTTGTAAATGGGGTTCACTCAGAACAGAGGCCAGTCACTAGTTGGGTAACACAAGGCTCTGTACTGGGTTCTGTTCTATTTAACCTTTATGTAAGTGATCTAACTAAAGGTTTGTTTGGCAAGGTATGTCTCTTTGCTGATGATACAAAGGTGTGTAAAAGGGTTGATATCCCTGGAGGTGTCTAACATGGAACATGATTTGGCATTGCTGGAAGATTGGTCAAAGCAGTGGAGACTGCAGTTCAATATTTCTAAATGTAACATAATGCATCTAGGGAAAAAGAATCCCCTTAGAGAGTACAACATTGGGGGTACAGTGTTAGCCAGCACTACAAAAGAAAAATATTTTGGGGTGCTTATTTCAGATGATTGCAAAATGAACAGGCACTGGGAAAACAAATAGAATTCTGGGATGTATCAGTGGAGGGATCACCAGCAGGAGGAAGGAGGTTCTGCTTCCTTTATATAGATCTTTAGTGAGACCTCACTTAGAATACTGTGTCCAGTTCTGGAGGCCTCACTTACAAAAAGATATTGCTAAGATAGAATGAGTTCAGAGACGGGTAACAAAACAAGCAAAAGGTCTGAGGGATAAAACATATCAAGAGCGACTTCAGGAACTTAATATGTACAGTCTGGAGGAAAGAAGGGAGAGGGGAGACATGATTGAAACCTTTAAATACATCAAGGGGGTGAATAAGGTTCAGGAGGGCAGTCTTTTCAATTTGAAACCAAAATCAAGAATACGGGGACATGACCTAAAGCTAACTGGAGGGAAGTTCAAAACTAATCTTAGAAAGTATTATTTTACTGAAATGGTGGTTGATGATTGGAATAAACTACCAACAAAGGTTGTGAGACAGTCAACAGTAAATCACTTCAAACATGCTTGGAATAAACATAAATCTATAGTCAGGCAACGAGGGTAATGTGAAAACAAAACACAAAAAAAAACAAAAAAACAAACAAAAAAATAAAAATACAAAAATAAAAAAATAAAAAAGGGCAAACTACAGGCGGTCCCCTAGTTACAAACATCTGACTTACAAATGACTCCTACTTAAAAACGGAGGAAGACAACAGGAAGTGAGAGGAAAATCTACCCCTAGGAAGGGAAATTCAATCCTGTAAGAGTTATGATGGGAAAAAGGTGTCTCCACAGGAGCTTCATCACCAATCCTTGTTTCCACAACAACCCAAAATTTTCAAAATCCAATTGTCATTGGGACAGGAAGTGAGGTGAAATCTTCTGAACAGGGAGATAGACAGCAAAACAAACATTACAGGGATGTAAACCCTTCCCTATGCTATCCAAAAAACTTAAAAATAGTGGTTTTGGCTGGAGCTACACTTAAGAAATGGATCTGTTCCGACTTACAAACAAATTCAACTTAAGAACAAACCTACAGACCCTATCTCGTTTGTAACCTGGGGACCGCCTCTACTCAGTCTTTTTCTGCCATCGCTTTTCTATGTTTCTATGATTGGGTTTTAAGTCTTCTAAGATAGGTGTCATACTGTTGGGGCAGCAAGGATCTCAGTTTTTCTCTGAGTTTAGCTAATGTGTTTGAGGTTGTAGTGAGGGGTTATTTTTGTTTTGAGCTTCCAAGGTGTGAATTTCAGAAAGCGTGTTGTTCAGGATGGCTTTGTATTTCTTTTTTGCTCATGCTACCCTTGTTAAATTAGAATGCCTCTGATAAAGGCCTTGTGGGAATTTCACAAGGTAATGGGGAGAGCATATGTTTTTTTTTATGGTTTTTATGGTCAGTAAAAACCAATACCGGGTGAGCTGCTCCTTCCAGGAGGTACCGCCATTCCTCCAAAGCCGACTTGATGGCCAGCAATTCCCTATCACCGACATCATAGTTCCAGCAAGATGGTGCACCACCACATTATGGGTGTCAGGTCCGAGCATTCCTAGATGAACAGTTTCCTGGAAAGTGGATTGGTCGTCGTGGGCCAGTTGAATGGCCCCCAAGGTCTCCCGATCTGACCCCCTTAGACTTTTATCTTTGGGGTCATCTGAAGGCAATTGTCTATGCTGTGAAGATACGAGATGTGCAGCACCTGAAACTACGGATACTGGAAGCCTGTGCTAGCATTTCTCCTGCGGTGTTGCTATCAGTGTGTGAAGAGTGGGAGAAGAGGGTTGCATTGACAATCCAACACAATGGGCAGCACATTGAACACATTTTATAAGTGGTCAGAAACTTGTAAATAACTCATGAAAGAATAAAGTTACGTTAAAACCAAGCACACCATTGTTTTTCTTGTGAAATTCCCAATAAGTTTGATGTGTCACATGACCCTGTTCCTATTGAAAAAACAAAAGTTGGATTCAAAATGGCCAACTTCAAAATGGCCGCCATGGTCACCAGTCACCACCCATCTTGAAAAGTTTCCCCCCTCACATATACTAATGTGCCACAAACAGGAAGTTAATATCACCAACCATTCCCATTTTATTAAGGTGTATCCATATAAATGGCCCACCTTGTATTTTGCATTAGCCATTTGTCCGTTAAGAACATGTCTATGCGTGAATATGAGTTGTGTTTGTGTTACCCGTACATTATATTTGAGATTCACTATCTCTTCATATATGAGTTGGGTTAAATGAAAGTTCTTTGACCATAAGTGAAGGCTTCAACACAACAATAACATTTATTAGTGTATAGTAAAGAGGTCTAAAGAATCTACAGCAATCTATCTATTATACCTCGCATATGATGAAACACATAGGTTAAACTATAGGAATTAAGTTATATTCCTTAAAACAACCACATACAAATAGTCAAACACATAACATATAAGACCATCAAATAGATTATTGTTACCATGCTGCTGCACAGGGCAGCCCCATTGTACTGACTACCATTCAAAGAGAGCGCGTTTCCTTCCTTCTAGTCTGGGTATATCATTCTAGGCCGGTGCCTCATTGGTTGGCCTGGAATGGCCCTGATTGGTGGGCCTCCCTATTCCTTTACGATTGGCTAATCCTTTATCCCTATAGTTTGCCTAAGTCAGTCCCCTTTAATGCAACTAAATTTTCAGGGAATTTGAGTAGTGAGGACAGGCTGACCACGTTCATTGCATATCTAAACGAGGGGTCCTTTGAAGTGAATATTTGTAGAACAAAGAGGTCTGGGTCCCATTGTTTAGATAAACAAGTATAGGCCCTAAAGTGTCTGTGAAAAGCTTTTTCACATACAGGCATAGTAAGATATTACCTCTAATATATATATCCTAGATTGTAAGCTCTAACGAGCAGGGCCCTCTGATTCCTCCTGTATTGAATTGTATTGTAATCGTACTGTCTGCCCTTATATTGTAAAGCGCTGCGCAAACTGTCGGCGCTATATAAATCCTGTATAATAATATATATATTCATAATTACAATATTTTACAGCTGTTAATGGAGATTTCACAAGGACTCCTATGGCAACAGTCTGGGTGAGAAAAAGGTATAATCTCTTTCATTGCCTTGTTGACAGCGTCATACATTGAATACTTCTTCTGTGTGGAACAGTTGTTGGAGTGAGGCAGTGTGTTTTTTGGTCCGTGCTAAAGAGTCTAGTCTGGGATTAGCCGTTAGGTTGAAATCTCCACATATCAAGAAATGGCCATATTTAACTGCAGAAATGCCTTTAAAAAGTTTGTGATGAAAACGCAATTGGTGTGTGTTGGGAGCATACAGGTTCACAACCGTGTAAGGTTGGGAGTTAATGTCACATGTAACTATGATGTATCTGCCTTCAGAATCTGTGATGGCCTCCTTGAGTTGGAAGGCGAGAGTACTTTTAAAGGCCAAAAGGACACCTCTCTTCTTTTTGGATGGACAGGATAGGAATATAATTGGATATTCTTTGTGAGAGCATCTTGGCATATCTGAGGTCTTAAAGTGTGTCTCTTGGACACTTAGAATGTCCGCCTTTTGTTTACTGGCTTCCTTCCACAATGAGAACTGCTTGGCGTGGTGATTTAGGCCCCTAGCATTTAGGGATAGTCAGTTAATGGGCATAATTGGTTGTTAGGGTTTGTCTGAGTGATGTGTGGGAGATTACTCACAGTTATGTTGAAGTTTTGGTCTGTAAGGGGATGGTCCTTCCCAGATCTGTGTGTAGCATTGTGGCTTTTGCCAGTTTGTCTTCTAGGGTATGCCATTTTGTAGATGTAGACAATGCTGAATGTACCTAACATGAAGATAAAGATGACAAAATGAACATAACAAAGTAGGATGCAGGTGACGAAACTATGTCAGTAAAAAGGGGGTCCCGTGTAGGATCCGTGAGCAATTTCAATTGCCGAAAACTTGGGGGGGGGGAGTGAACATTACAGTATGTGTAAGGGTAAAGGAGAAGTATATGTAACATTCCTCTGACTGGGGGATTAATGAAGTATAGAAAGCTGTTTAGTGGTCTAGGAACCTCCATTGTGCTTCTTACTGCCTCTCTTGTGTGAATCTACCTGCCATTCTTGTTCCACAGTTGGAGGTAGTTTCAGAGGGGCCGCAGCTGACACTGAATCTGGTATTATGCCCCATTGGTGCAGGGCAGCTGGGGCTTCTTCTAGAGCTGAAACTGAGATTGTTACTCCATTGTGAGTAATGGAGAGCGTGGCTGGATATTTCCACTTGTGTAGCATCTGGTGAATCCTGAGTGCTTTGGTTACTGTCCCCAGATTGCGACGGCATTGGAGGGTATGTCTGGAAAGGTCAGGTATTAGCTGTACTGTTGCATACATGTCTGGCAGACGCTCAGCTCTTTTAAAGGTGGTCATCAGCATTTCTTTTAGGTGGTAGAAATGTACCCTTAGTAGGACATCTCTTGGTGTTTCAGTTGCCAGGATGGATGGTTTTGTCAGTCTGTGGATCCTATCAATTGTGAGATCCTGGGCTGACAGCAAGGGCGCCAAGGAGGAAAATAGGGTCAGTATGCCTCTTATTTTAAGTTATTCCTCCTGGACCTGTCCTCTAAGTCAGCAATTTTGCATTTTAACAAGTTAATTTCCTAATTTTGTGCGTTGTGGGATTCTACTAGTGTATTAACCACTTCTCGACCAGCGCCGTAAATAGGCGGTGGCTGGTTTTGAGTGGCTGTACCGGGACATATATCCCCGTATCGTTTTTTTAGAGTGGATGGTTGGCTATCCGGGGATAATGACCGATCCAGCTCAGGAGCCGCTCGGCTGTTATCCCAGGGGGCGGGAGGGGACATCCCCCCTTCCTGCCGCCTTCCGCCACTCTTCTCTGGCCTCCCGTCCCACCGGGAGATGGAATGAAGATCCGGTGCCTCCGCCAGCTAGGAGACCTGACAGAAGCCGGAATTGGCTCCGATCGAGTCTCCTTCGGCAAATTCGGGAAGCAACGTAACAACGTTACTTCCGGTTTACTCGGCGGCTAACGGTGCCAATTTTAAAAAATGACAGTATTCAGAATCGCCATTTTTGGTGAACTGAATACTGTGAAGTGCAAAGGAGGTATGGGGGTCTTTTAGACCCCCCAGCCCTCCAAAAAGTGTACCTGTCACAATATATTACTATCACAAGGGATGTTTACATTCCTTGTGGTAGCAATAAAAGTGATCAGAATTTTTTTTTTTTTAAGGAACAGTGTTAAAAATAAATAAAATTTAAAAAAAAATTTAAAGCACCACCGTCCCCGCAAACTCGCGCAGCAAAGAAATCACATATGTAAGTCGCGCCCGCATATGAAAACGGTGTTCAAATCACACATGTGAGGTATCGCCATGATCGCCAGAGTGTGAGCAATAATTCTAGTAAAAGACCTCCTCTGCACCTCTAACCTGGTAACCGTTAAAATTTTTTAAAGCGTCGCCTATGGAAGTTTTTAAGTACCGGACTTTGTCGCCATTCCGCGAGTGCGCGCAATTTTCAGCCATGTCATGTATGGTATCTATTTACTCGACGTAACATCCTCTTTCACAATATACAAAAAAATTGGGCTAACTTTACTGTTGTCTTATTTTTTTACTCAAAAAGCGCTTGAAAGACTGCTGCGCAAATACTGTGTGACAAAAAGTATTGCAATGATCGCCATTTTATTCTCTAGGGTGTTTGAATAAAAAAAATATATATATAATGTTTGGGGGTTCTAAGTAATTTTCTAGCAAAAAAAAACTGTTTTTAGCTTGTAACCAACAAATGTAAAAAAGGGGCCCGGTTGGTAAGTGGTTAAAGGATACAGAATAATTCCCCATCGCCCATTCCACATGGTCTGCTCTGTCTCCCAGGATTTGCACTTTAGCCTGGGAGTTTTTTACACTTGCTATTAGGTCAACCTACAGGGATGCTCTGAGTGACAGCATCATGTCCTTTAGCATAGTGTCAGAGACAGGCTGGACTGAAGTAGGGAAAGCCGCTATTGGATCCATCTCTCCTGAAGTGTTTCTCTGTGTTGAGACCTGAGGCCCACTCACCTTTATATTTTTATGGCTGCTGGAGATTCTAGCTCCCTGTGCGGGGAGTGGTTGCAGGCTTTGGCTTCTGTACCAAAGGTACCAGAAGAGCCTTTTAAGTATTTTAGTATATCAAATGCAAAAAGAAAATGTTTATAAAAATGCTTATGTAAAACCCATCACCATGTTAGAATTGAATTATAGCAGAAAATGTTCTAAAAATTATATACAAACTTAAAAAAAAAGTTGTTTGTCAAATTATAGCCTCTCTTTAATAATCCCATGGCATCTTGTCTAGATTTTTGAACTGAGCAAGCATAAGCACTGTGTTCTTTTTAATATGGACACAGCTTGTACCAACAACCTCAATCTGGTCAAGTATTTATGCTGTAACTTATTGTTCTGTGAACAGCACATATATCAACGTTTAAAGTCAATATCTGAAATATCCTGCCCCATAAACCTTTCTAAAGAGGTTTTTAATATTAATTGCAAATGATCATGCACTGTGGAGTAATGGATGACTGGAAATGTTGACTGTACGTGTGGGGATTCCTTTCAAGTTAAGCCAAAGGTTTTCTAGAATTTAGGTATACCTCTCTATGGTCTAATGCGCTTGCTGGCTTGCTACTTTATGTTCTATAAGTGACCTTGTTCATTGAAAGAGACTGCTACACAATGCATTTCACTAATGAGGCCCTAAGTAATTGAGCCCAATTGGACTGGCAACATGCCTCCTAATTAGAATGATAAATGGAATTGACTGATCATCTCTTGAGAAGTGAGTGGCACTAAGGACAAATGACGAGCTCAATTTCCTAATACCTTCAAATGCATATCTTGTAATTTTACTAGTCGAAAATAGCATATGTTGCCTATACGAAAATAGTCATTATTTTACAGACTTAAATACACTATTGTAATTTGAGATATGTTCTATGTACTGTTGATGCTTTATACCTACCTAGATGCCATTTTTTTTTTTTTTTTGCAGGGGAGTAACAATATTCTTTTGCATTATATGCAGCTATGACTCTTTAATCTTCACAATTGGTATTTGTATGGGATAATATCAAGACCTGGCATTAAATATACAGTATCTTGTTGGAATTTAATCCACGCTTACTTATTTGCAATTCCTTGTTATCACCTCAGAAAAGCAAAAAACAAAAAAACAAAAAAAAAACCACAAGTCTCAGGATATAACTGGCTATGAACATCATATGAATACAATTGCAATACCTACTGGACAATCCAATGTGCACAAATCTGTTACTTATCATATGTGCCTCTTTAAAACATTTTTCATTAACCATTTCTGTACTATATCTATTTGCTGCAGGTGCCAGGCTAGAGTTTTTTTGGTAAGCATATTTTCTACTGTTATATTTTTGAAGTTTGATAAATTTTGTAGACTTCTGCTAAGCTTTGCTAGGGTCACAGTATATCTATTTTGGCAGTTTGCTACTTGTTTATAATACATATTAAATGGTAAAAGGGAAAATTATGTTTTTTGTTTATTCTACTGTGGTACCAGATCTGATTCCTTTTTATATTTGTTGCACATTGAAAACACAATGTCACACCTTAATAAATGTTGCAGTTAATGTGAATATACCCTTCACCAATATTTGAAGAAGTCTCTACTTAAAGTTTTTAAAGCTTAAATTGTCAATATTTTATTGAAAGTTGGAATTATATAATCAAAATAACATGAAACAGTCTTACCGGACAACTTATAAGGGTTATATACTATGGCAAATACAAACTTGTACTTACTTGTGATTTCTTTTAAAAAATGGAGCTAGAAGTGAACCTTTAAGAAAATATGTTTAATGGATCTGGGACTGTATATACGTAGAGTCATAATGAAAGTAGCAGATTTCCATGCATCCTTTTCGTTTTTAGTTTAGTCCTTCAAACATTTGCAATACTGAGCATTGGGTTTGTCATTATTTTGTTGATTTATGAATCTCATATTAAAAGAGTAACTGCACTTCCATTGCAAAAAAAGCAAATAAAAAATATATAGTATATATAATTGCTACACAAGTCATATTGTAATTAAATATTATTAAAAATTACCCTTTCTTTTTAATCTTCAGCTGTGCACTTTTCCATAAAATGCAATAAAATATGGCAGTCTGGAGAACCTCTGTACTCAGATGGAGTACAACCCCCCCCCCCAGAAATTTCATTTCCTGCTTGTTTAATTGGCTTCTTGTATTTCCCAGAGGTTTGCACTAAAATACAAATTAGATCTTGGGCATCACCTGCAACAAAAATGTAATTTTTGGTGAGATGCTCCCAAAGGGAAGTCACATCTATGAATATGCAGGCCCTGCCACCTTCCTCATTAGAAGCCAACAGGTGCAGCAGCTGATTGATAATAATAAAATCACTTCCATTCACATTCACTTGGCACATGGACACAGACAAGCAAACAGATATTTCTTCAGAATAACAAAAAGGTCGGAATCTGCAACAAAGTTTATTAAAATTCATGCAATGTACATTTATGACCCGGAGGGAAATGTTTTTTCTCAACGAAAGTGGAGTTACCCATTAAATATGGTGAAATGGCCATTGAACCCTATTTTTACAGTTCAACTATGTACAGTTCAGCACATAGAGTGGTGGTGTGAATTTCAGTATACACATGTGCTTTGATCAATGAGGGATGTAAATACTGTCAGCCAACTACTACTATTCGATAGATTAGGCTTTAAATTTTACTGGGCTGATACTTTATATTTGAATGTGTTTTTGCAAGAGAAATCACCTACTGGATTCTTATATTTATTCAGGACTGTGGTAGTAAAATCCTCCCTCCTGCCTCCTCACCTCTCACTCTCCTTTTTACCCATGATGTCTGCAGCAGGAGGACTCTAACTCTTTTACTGAGTTCTCCACAATGTAAGCCACATGAAATATTAAGTGGCAAGTGTAAGACACCCTTTAAAGTTCCATGCAGAAAGGGGGAGTTGATATCTCTGTTGAGTACATATTTCTTAACGTCTCTGAGAAATAGTCTGGGTTGAATGATAGACAGTGTGGGAATTTCAGGAAGGTATGACTTCAAAGGTGGGAAGCTAGAGTTCTACTTTAACCATAATCCTCCTCAAACCTTGACTACTCACAAAAATTAACCCTTGGCTCTGTATCTACCCAATCATTGAAACTTGATCTTAACCTAACTCAAAAAACAAATATATTTCTGTATTTTGATGCCTTTAGAAATATTTTTTCCCTGTCCCCAACCTTCTCCACCATAAATAAATGATGCATTATTTTTTATCTTTATCTCAGTTGGAGAGATTTATAATCACTTCCTGCCCTAACAGGAAGTGAAGGGAAATCTCCCTAATAGGGACACTGATGGCAAAAAAAAAATTGACAGAGACACTAGCTCTTTCCCGCTCTATATTAAAAACAAAGCAGAAACCTATGGCTAAAGTTTAACTTTTCACAAGATAATTCAGTTTATTTGCAAGTTTAAAGCACATACAATTAAGTACAAATGTATCAGCTGATAAATGTGAGTCATTTAGCTGTACATAATTAACTTTGTTTATTACTTTTCTTTCCCAAAAATGTCTGTGTTAATATTGTTATTATATGGAATTAACTACCTTACTATTGGCATGTTGTAAAAAAAAACTTGGTGGATGTCTATTTCTGAAGTGCCATTTGTAAATGTCACTAAAAAATATCCCTCAGGCATCAATGCATCCATTAATATCTTAAACCAAGATCCATGTTTATTCCCCTCAATGCTAGCACATTTTTCTTCATTTTCAAAAAATTTCACCAAAAAATGAGATTGGGGTTTCCACTTTTTTTGCTTTTTTTGGAACAGTTTTTATAATTGTCTGCATTTTTTTGACAGTAAATGTAAATACCGTCAAAAGAAAGGTTTGTTTGTCTCAAAAATTATATAAAATGTATCTAATTTTAATGTTAAATGGCTGTGTAATTTTCTGTCAAACTAGAACATCGCTGAAAACTGAAAAATGGCCTAGCAATGCAGGGGTAATACAGAGTGGTACTGTGATGGTTAAATAACATCATCCCAAGGTCTTTTTCAAAAATATATTTGTATAATGGGAAAAAGGAATGCAACATCTGGTAGGTTTCTATTGCTGTCTATAGCTCTGTTGGAGAGAATAATTGCGGCTTCTTGTCCTATCTTGTATCCAAGTGGGAAAAGGCTAGAACACCCATGAGTAGAGTTGAGCAAACCCGAACTGTAAAGTTTGGGTCCGTACCGAACTTTGGGGTGTCCGTGACCTGGACCCGAACCCGGACATTTGAAAAAAAGTTTGGGTTCAGGTTCTGGGTTCGGGTATTTGATCACGCATGTTGAATAGCTGCAGGGCAGCCAATCAACAAGCGTTTCACTGGTTTGCCCTTAGAAGCCATCACAGCCATGCCTACTAATGGCATGGCTGTGATTGGCCAGTGCATCATGTAACCCAGCCTCTTTATAAGCTGGAGTCACTTAGTGCTGCATGTCACATGCTCAATGGGTAGTGTAGGGAGAGGATGCTACCAGCGCTGTGCGGGACAGATTGCAGATATAATAACATCTCATCCTGCATTACAGAACGATCTGATTGTGGACTAGTTAGAGATTACTACTACTACTGCTTTTAGGGACAGATTATTGTTCTAAAATCATCTTCTAGTTCTATAGGGTCAGGTTCCTGCTGTTGCTGTAAGGGACAGATTATTGTTCTAAAATCATCTCCTAGTTCTATAGGGTCAGGTTCCTGCTGTTGCTGTAAGAGACAGATTATTGTTCTAAAATCATTTTACTTCCTTTTGGAGCCCTCTAGCACGTTCCAGGACTTTTTTACAGTCATTTTTGTGCCGAAAAGTTTGGGTCCCCATTGGCTTCAGTTCAGTACCGAACCCGGACTTTTTCCCGAAGTTCGGCTGAACCTACCGAACCTGAACATCCAGGTGTTCGTTCAACTCTACCCACGAGTGTTTTATTGCTTCGACCTTAAGCTTTTTGGGGGAATAAGCCTTTCGATCCTCTGTCAAATGTTGTCATACACTGCAATTGCAATACAGAAAACACACAACATGTTGTATTCATTCCGAAAGCATTAGCATGTCACTATTTGTTAACACAAATAATAAAAATCATAACACAAATACATAAAAATAAACGTTTATTCATCCAGTTTATTTAGGTGGCAGTCCTCATAGCAAGCTTTAACAATCTGTTGAATGAAAATGTTTTCTTTCAAACTAAAAGTTGTAGTTCAAAGTTTTGTCTTGTATGTTAAAATATTTATATATTTCAAAATAATATGTGTACCTTTACGTCATCCAACCTTCATAAATCACCAGTGCACAATAACAGCATTTTAAAAAACTATTTTAAATAGCTTAATGCCACCTGTCAAACTACCACAATTACAGGTAAAGCCTTCTTGAAGTAATCTCAGAGGTACAGTTGAGCAAGCTTCATGAACACTTCATTTTATGGCTATTGAGCTATCCACATGGCTGTAACTTCTGACAGTTATGTGATAAGCATTTGTAAGCAGAAATTCTGGCAGATTAATAAAGTTGTACTCTTGCAAAATAAGTCATTTACTGAATTATTTATGAGATGCGAAAGATAATGTCGAGATATCAAGACAAGTAGAGAGGGAACTAAAATGAAGAGTCATTTAAAAGGACACAACTGCAACGCAATTAAAGATATGTCCTATGTAGATTATATTAGCCACTAAGGATTTTGATGGCTTATTATTTTAATCATAATGATTGAAGGATAGAGACAACAAGTTGTCATAAAATGTTGTATACCTGATAAGTATACCATGAAGAATGTAAGGTCAGGAGAGGAAATCCAAAGTCTTTTGGGTCAGCCATTCAGTGTAAATTTGTTACATTTGGATGTCAGTTGCTCATGAATGTCAAGTAACAGTCTTTGTAACAAGCCCCCAGGGACCATTGAAAGAAACAGAAATGTGTCATTAACCAATTGACCTCTGAAAGATTCATCCCCCCACTTCATGACCAGGTCATTTTTTGCAATACAGCACTGTGTTACTTTCTGTGTTACTTTACTATTCTGCTACATATTTTTCTTTAAAAAATCTCAATAAGCATATATTGATTGGTTTGCGCAAAAGTTATAGCGTCTACAAACTATGGGAGGTGCTTTTACCAGTGCTTTAACGAAACACAGGATCCATGCCTTCTGTACTGGCAGAATGGCAATCTGCATCTGTACCAAAGCATCAGCAGATGCCGGCAGACATAGAGTCTGCTGTACCCGCAGCTCAGCTCCTGCTGTGTATTATCACTGCGGGAGCGGGTCGCCGATGGCATGCGCCCCAGACCCAGAAGTGTCAGATCACTAGGTATGTGATCTGGCACAGAGCGGCTGCCCTGCTGCAGTATAGGTACGGTGGGCGGTCCACAAGTGGGTAAGCCAGAGCAATGGAAGATACTGAATCTCACACAAGAGCATCTGCTGGTCTACATTACCTCTTTACTCACCATAACAGCTCTCTTCAGCAAGTTAATGAAGTGTGCTGACAAGGCTAATGGGGAACCCTGAATGCAGCAGTACTTAGGAATGTAGGAGCCAGTACCAAATGCTTAACCTCCCTGGCGGTATGATTATTTCAGATTTTTGGTGCTGAAAGCGGTACCATTATTTTGCATGGAAATTTGGCGTTTTATATTGTAGGCCTGTAATTCTTAGGAATAACTCACTTAAATCTGTCCAAACAAGAGTCTAGTAGACATCCCGGGTTTGATAAAGTTTGAAACAAAAAATCATAAATTCTAATATAATAAATAACTATAAATTATCAAAAATAATAATATAATAGTAATAAAATGTATTCAATAATGTAATTAAACCAAAAACACTGAAATTTGCTTATTTGCAGAATTGCCGCTATCGTCACTTTCAGTGTCTGATGATAAATTCCCCCAAAAATCAGTATCACTCAATTCTGCAAATGATTCTTATTTACTATCTATATAAAAGCACTTTTGACGTAAATGGACACTTTTTGGTTGCCATGGACATTCTCTAGTTTCCAGGCAGAAAGAATGACATATATAATATAAAAGTGCATGCAGGGCACTGGGCAAACAACTAGGGGCAAAGGGGATGTGAAAGGATTTCATACAGTAATGTAATCTTACAGATTACAGTGTACTGTATGTTTACTGTGTGTTTCACTTTTTGAATTTGCAGCCAGGCTCTGCCCCGTGCGACACGACGCTCGCAGGAAATGGAGCCCGGCACACAGAGGCATCGGGCGGAAGACACAGTGGGGGGACATCGCTGGATCCAGGGGAAAAGGTAAGTAACCCAGCCTGGATCCAGCGATGCAATCCCGAGTGTGGCTCTGGGTTACCGCTCTTGGTACAGAAAATTCAGCCCGAGCCACACTCGGGAATACCGCTAGGGAGGTTAATCTTCAGGCTCATCTTCTGTTCCAGTTTTTGTGATTTAAATTATTGGAATTTGCTTGTACTTTCTCTACATTATCTGGTAAATGTAAATCTAAAATTCCTTCCACATCTCCTGCTAGAGCTGATGGGGAGAAGATTAAAAAAAAAGGCTGGACATTATTCCTAACACTATTTCTACATCTCAAATTGATGTTGGCCATGCTTCTACATAGTTTTAATATTTTATTGAGTTTTTTTAAACACTTCCTTACCGGCGTATTGTAATAATACGCCAGCAAGGTGGGTGGACATCATTTGATGTCCTCCCATTTTCGCCGCTCTGCAGGCCCCCAGGGCCCTCTCACCAGACAGGTACTCAGGGACCTGGCCCTGAGTACCTGTCACCAGCCCATCATAGTACCCAAGTACCTGTCACTAGCCCATCAGAGTACCCGGGTACCTGTCACCAGCCCATCAGAGTACCCAAATACCTGCCACCTCATCAGAGTACCCGAGTACCTGTCACCATCTTATCAGAGTACCCGAGTACCTGTCACCAGCACATCAGAGTACCTGAGTACCTGTCACCAGCCCATCAAAGTACCCAAGTACCTTTCATCTCCCCATCTGAGTACCTGTCACCAGCCCAGCTAAGTACCTGAGTACCTGTCATCAGCCCATCTGAGTACCTGTCACCAGCCTATCTGAGTACCTTTTACCAGCCCATCAGAGTACCCAAGTATCTGTCACCAGCCCATCAGAGTACCCGAGTACCTGTCACCAGCTCATCAGAGTACCGGAGTACCTGTCGTCAGGTGATCGGTGTTCTTTCTGCCCCAGGCTTCAGTCTGGGGAGACATATGTGGAGCAGCAGCAAAGGGTTAGGCCTGAAGCCTGAGGCCTAACCACATGTGTGTAGAGCTTCTGCCTGAGGGAGAGCTGGATCAGTGCCAGTGGTAAAGGAGAAGCAGTTGCCACAAAGGGACGACCACTCCTGTTACCAGAGTCAGGTGTAGAGAGGATGGAGGTCTGAAGAAGTACCAGAGCAGCCCTTTCACTAGCCGGGGATGGTGAAGAGGTAGGAAAGCTTCAGTAGTCTCATCCGGGAACCCAGCAGGAGGCGTGGGTGCACCTTTAAGATAAGTACAGTGGGTAGCTGTGAGTAAAGTCATGGATCCAGCGGGACAGCGTGGGTGAAGTTTGGAGATAAGTACAGAGGGTAGCTGTGAGTCAAGTCAGGGACCCAGCAGGACAGCGTGGGTGAAGCTTGAGTGATCTTCAGTGGGATACTGTGAGATGTGAGTGAATATCTACAGTGGGATACTGTGAGATGTGAGCAGATCTACAGTGAAGCATTGAAAGTGAAGTGTTGCTATGAAAATACACATTGCTGTATTCAGCTTAAAGGCCCTTTTTCTGTATCGCTGTCAGCCTATTTCTATTTTTGTCTGTGGAGTCTGCCTGTTTGTATATTGCATTTGCCTAAGGGTATCCTGGCCCTAACCCTCTCCCCCCCAATTCTTGCAAGAGACAATAAATCTCTTTTTGTTCATTTGAAAAGTGACTGGCGCCCAATTATTCCACCTTGCCCATTTGGTAGTGTTATATTGGTTTCTTCCCAGATCCATAGACGTTGGCTATGTTTACCACATGGGAATGTGCCTTTGGCTTTCTGCTTATCTGGATCAGATCTATTGTCACCCATATAATGACTTTTTATGAACAGATAATGGAAACTGAAAGAAAAAACAAGTAAAATAACACTAACCTATTTTAATGTGAAGGATGTAGTTATACATACACAAAAATCAGATATACATCTCAGTATCATTTAGAACAAACAGTATTTATTTATATATTTAAATGTTAGGCTAAAGCATATTTTAAATGGAATATAAATATTACATTTTGACATTTGGGGTTTCAAAATATATGCACATCTTGCTCTGTATACATTTGACATTTTAACCAGTAAAGCAAAACATGTTCTTTCTTTTTTTTTTAAATTCAAAAAATCATGATTTCACACTATTTTGACATATAGTATCAGTTCTGTTCTTCATAATAATGCTTATATTTCTGATGAAATCACATCTGCACAAAGCTGCTTCTCATGTTTTATGCAAATTAGCCTCCTGCTGGATGGCATGGGGAATATTCAATATTAATGTACCTGGACAAGAGCTTCATAAGCAAAACATTAATGTCACAAATGTTATGCTCAGAACAGTAAACATGACAATAAAATATGTCATAAGATAAAATATTGATATGTGCATTTCTGCTCTTCCTAACAATATGAGCCTCTTAGATTATATTTTTTTCCTGATGACATACAGCATATATATATATATATATAAAACCATCTGTATTTTTATAATTCAACATTTGTAAAACAAATTTTTCCAAATAAAAATAGTTGCAAGAATGTAAATTGTAAATTATGACTACTGCATGGAGTTCCAATTTTATTAAGCATTCTACTTTCTGCTCAAACAAAATATAGTAATGCCAATATTTGAATTCAAGAACAAATAGCACATACTAGAATTTATATAGTTTTGTGGCTGCAAATAAAAATATTAACAATATTTTTATTTACAAAAATGTGAAGCACTAGGCCAATTTCCATATAGTGATAAGAAATGGTAGTGCTGGCATATGGTTTTGAGATACATTTGTATTTGATGAAATCGATTGTCAGAAGAAAGCAGATGTCCAGTTGTAAAGTTGATTAGCTCAAATGTACAATGAAAATGGTCAGCAATGGTCCAGATCATATATGATACAAACAATTATTTTTCCTGTGGGACTTTAAATTAGGCATGCATTGGCACCAGCCTGTGATGTCATTGCACTGGAACAGAGCATGCGTGCGCACACAACGTCACCACAGTTTTTGTGGAACGTTGCCCTTTGCTTGCATGGTCAGTGAACTTAGATGGTTGGGACTAGGCCCCATCAGCTATGGGCACACATGGTGTTGGAGGGGGCGTCCCTTGTTTTCCCTGCAGGAAAATTGGTGGGGCAGATAGTAGCAGTCTCCTCTTATTTTGGGACTGCAACTTTCAATGTGTGGACTTCTCATGCATCTGTGATAACACATGATGATTAGCTGTTTGTTATCCACATATTTTAACCCTTTTTGAGTTTAGCATCACTTAACATGAATTTTTACCTTTTCTCTTTTCTTTCTTTTTCACTTTGTTCTCCAGCATCCTATAAAATTATGGAATAACTTAATTCTACTATCTTTGATGCACATTTCTTTAATGATAATATATTTGGGTATTTTGCTTTTGTTTTCTAGTTATTTATGACATTATGGAATACCCTAATTTAGCTATCTTTGATACACATTTCTTTAACCACTTAAGGACCGGAAGGATTTCCCACCTTAGGACCAGGGCACTTTTTGCAATTTGGCACTGCGTCTCTTTAACTGACAATTGCGCGGTCATGCAGCATTGTACCAAAACTAAATTTGCGCCCTTTTTTCCAACAAATAGAGTTTTCTTTTGGTGGTATTTGATCACCTCTGTGTCATTTCTGATCACTGCTATAAACAAAAAAAGAGCAACAATTTTACAAAAAAAAACAATATTTCTTACTTTTTGCTAAAATACATATCCAAAAAAATATATACGGTATAAATAAAAAAAAAAATGTATTCATCAGTTTTGGCCAATTTATATTCTTCCTCATATTTTTGGTAAAAAAAATCACGATCGTCGTTTATTGATTGGTTTGCTCAAAAGTTGCCAGGTTTAAAAGCCATGAGAATTCATTTCTGGCGTTTTTACAATTTTTTTATTTTTTACTAGTAATGGTGGTGATCTGCGATTTTTATCGGGACTTTGATATTGGGGCAGGCATGTTGGACATTTTTGACACTTTTTTGGGACCAATGACATTTATACAGCGATCAGAAATTTAAATATCCACTGATTACTGTATAAATGTCATTGGCAGTGAAGTGGTTAACCTGCAGGGGGCAGTGAAGGGGTTAACTGTGTTCCCTGTGTGTGTTCTAACTGTATGGGGGCTGGGCTGCCAGAGGCACCAGAGATCTAACTGATCCCGAGTACAGGGATCAGTAGATCTCTGACATGTTCCCCTTTCTGGCGCTGTCAGAGGCGATTGTGGGTCACTGGCAGACATCGAGTCCACCCGACCCGCGGCCCCGCTCAGGGAGTGTGTGGTGGGAATCAGAGAGCGCCGCTGGTGGCGCGCGCTCGCCCCTGGCTTCGTGGCGGTGAGCGCCGACTATAAGCGGCGATTCGTGGGACAGAACCACACTGTTGCTGCTTATAGTCATTACGCGGTCGGGAAGTGGTTAAAGAAGATATATTTAGGCACTTGCTCTCTTTCCATGCTTGGTGGTAGTGCACTGCACACAGCTAACATATATTTTATGATACTCATCTTTTTCTGTCTGACAGGGTTATGTACTTGTCTTTGACAGGATCTTGGTCTTTAAATCCTTTAAAGCCTTGTTACATACATTCTCCATGCATTGGCATGTGCTGCATCTGGTTGTCTTTTGAGGTGTCATGGGCCCCTTCCACTGCTCCCAGGATAGACACCATGCAGCAGTTGTCATTTGGAGGTGTTACACCAATATTTTTATACCAATTATCAAGCTGTGTTGTAAGTACTATTTTATCAAACAGCTATAACAGTTGCAATAACATTGACTGCCCCCTTTATTATAGAGAAGTGTTATAATATAACATATCTATTGTTTTGCCATTTTGTACTGTAGCTTACAGACAATATGTGGAAGGCATGAGGAAGTGAAGATAATGTTTACGAAATACATTGCGTTTTAGGATACATTCCCCCTTTTTTTATTGAATGTGTTCTTTGAAATATTCTATGGAATTATTATTTTAAGAATTGTATACTTTATCTCTATACCTGTCAGGTATAAGAAACAACTTGTTATTTTTAACCCTCTGATGTATGTATTAACAACTTTATGTGTTGCTGAATAACACAATAATGCATAACCCAGCTATATGTCATGCCTCATTTAAAGTCCCACTGGCAAAATAATTGTCTGTATTGTGTATGTTGAATAGGGATGAAGGCATTACATTTTAGGTACCAGGTCACCATTTTTGTTGATTGAATGGTCTAGATCAGTAACATTTAGTACATACGTGTCATTAAAATGTTGTTGGACCTGATTTCCTTGTGCATGTTTTCAATTCCAATATCTTTTTTTGCATTTCTTTTGAGGATAGCATGATACCAATAACTTGTATCTTGTACAGGCATGCAGTACAATATTGTTGGTCTCAATTTCTTGGTTGTTTACAAATTATGGAGTAAATTGGCACTTTTGCAAAAAAAAAATTTGAATGCAAAATAATACTATACCTAGCAATTAATTATGAGGAACAAGATAAAGTTTAGGAATTGAATGTTAATGTTAAGATTAGTTTAATATGAGATCTCATTGATTAATAATAAGGTGAGGGATACAGGACAGGGCAGGCCAGAGGCAACCAACATAGCAGTTTGATTATTATTGGCAGGTTTTCAGTTGACTGAGGCTCTCTAAAATAATGTGGGGGTGACCTACTAGCACTAGCACTTGGATGAGTTTTCTAAGTGGAAAACACCCACTGTACTATTTCAAGCTTATAATTGCACTTAAATACCTTAGCACTGAGCTTAGGGTTGTGTTTAACCACTTCAGCCCTAGAATGATTTATCCCCTTAATGACAGGGGCGTTTTTTTCAATACAGTACTGCGTCGCTTTAACTGACAATTGCGTGATCGTGCGGTGCTATTCCCAAACAAAATTGATGTCCTTTTTCCCACAAATAGAGCTTTCTTTTGGTGGTATTTAATCACCTCTGCGGTTTTCATTTTTTGAGCTATAAACAAAAAAAGAGTGACAATTTTGAAAAAAAAAAAACAATATTTTTTACTTTCTGCTATAATATATATCCAAAAAAATATGTATTCTCAATAAGCATATATTGATTGGTTTGTGCAAAAGTTATAGCATCTACAAAATAGGTTATATATTTAGCGACTTTTAATTTTCTTAATTGTTTTTACTGGTAATGGCGGCATTCTGCGACATTGCGGTGGACAAATCTGACCCTAAGTGACACTTTTTAAGGATCAGGGACATCAATACAGTGATCAGTGCTAAAAAAATGCGCTGATCGCTGTATAAATGACACTGGCATTGAAAGGATTTACATAGGCAGATCCCCATTCTGCCTCTCTGTCGAGTGATAGCAAGTGGCCCACGGACCTCCAGCAGCGTGCACACACCCACAGTATGATATTCATGAAACAACATACAGATATGTTGTTTCACACAATAGAGCCACCCTGCGACAGTATATATGCGGTGGACAGTCTCTAAGGGGTTAAGGCATCCTTTCTCAACCTTTTCAACACTGAGGAACCCTTGAAATAATTCTCATGGAACCCCTGCTAAAAATTAAAAATCTACAACTCGTGATACATTAATGTGATGGTCAATGGGAAGAATTCTCCTTACACATGAGGTCATTGGGAAGAATTACCCCCTTACAGATAGCTAAAAAGATCAATAGTATCATTGGGAATTTATCTGAGGGTAGAAATTGACAATTGCTCAAGGAACCCCTAGCAACCTCTGGAGGAACCCTAGGGTTCCACGGAACACTGGTTGAGGAACCCTGGGTTAAGGCTTAGGTTTAGGTATTAATGTTAAAAAGGTTGAAAAAATGTTGATTATTCAGCTATAATCACTTCAAGAAAAAAATTGTTGAAAATGTTAAAATTTTAGGATTAAGTACTAAGCATTTGGATTTGGATAAGAATGTATGCTACTATTGTGCACTTTAACCACTTTCTGATCGTGCTCTAGCTGAAAGACGGCTAGAGTGAAATTGTCCAGTTCTGGGAAAGCATCTCTTGAGGTTCTCCCAGATCCCCGCCCCCTTGCATACTCACATCCAGTACGCTCTGTGATCCCTGTGTCCTTTGGACACAGCTGATCACAGATTGAGGTAAAGGGCCAATCAAAGCCCTTTACCATGTGATCCGCTGTGTCCAATCCCAATGCCGGTTTTTGGAAATTCCTTTCCTCAGCACTGTCAATGTGAGGAAAGGGAAGCCAATAACTGGATTTCCTGTGACAGCAAACATTTCCACTCTGATTATCAATTCAACCTCATCAGTGCCTCTTCTGTCAGTGCCCATCAGTGAAGCTTATCAGTGCTAATCAGTGACGCCTCATCAGTGCTCATCAGTGCAGCCTAATCAGTGCTTCTCAGTGCAGCCTCGTGTATGCCCATCAGTGCCCATCAGTGCAGCCTATGCAGCAAAAAATAAAGAACCTAGTGGTGATTAACCTCCCCGGTGGTATAATTATTTCAGATTTTTGGTGCTGAAAGCAGTACCATTATTTTTCATGGAAATTTGGCGTTTTATATTGTAGGCCTGTAATTCTTAGGAATAACTCACTTAAATCTGTCCAAACAAGAGTCTAGTAGATATCCCGGGTATGATAAAGTTTGAAACATGAAATCATAAATATAATAAATAACTAAAATTAATTATCAAAAATAATAACATAATAGTAATAAAATGTATTCAATAATGTAATTAAACCAAAAACACTGAAATTTGCTCAGTTGCAGAATTGTCGCTGTTGTCACTTTCAGTGCCTGATGATAAATTTCCCCAAAAATCAGTATCACTCAATTCTGCAAATGATTCTTATTTACTATCGCTATTTTCTAGCTGATCAAAAACCACTTTTGACGTAAAGGGACACTTTTTGTATGCCATGGACATTCTCAAGTTTCCAAGCAGAAAGAATGACATATATATAATATAAGTGCATGCAGGGCACTGGGCAAAGCACTAGGTACAAAGGGGATGTGAAATCATTCCATACAGTAATGTAATCTTACAGATTACAGTGTAGTGTATGTTTACTATGTGTTTCACTTTTTGAATTTTCCGCCCCGTGCTACGCAACGCTCGCAGGGAACGGAGCCCGGCAAACAGAGGCATTGGGCGGTGTACAGAACCCGCAGACACAGCGGGGGAACATCGCTGGATCCAGGGGGCAAGGTAAGTAATGCTGCCTTGCAATCCCGAGTGTGGCTCGGGGGTTACCGCTATTTGCAGTGAAAACATACCCCGAGCCACACTCGGGAATACCGCTAAGCAGGTTAAATACCACCAAAAGAAAGCTCTATCTGTCTAAAAGAATGCTAAAAATGTAATTTGGGCGTTTAGTGTTGCATGACCATGCAATTGTCATTTAAAATATGATAGCACTGAAAGCTGAAAATTGGCCTGGTCAGGAAGGTATGAAAGTGCACAGTAAGCAAGTGGTTAAGGGATAGTTATTAACACTAAATGCTTATTGCCATCTGAAGTATATGTCATTTTCAAAAAACTTCCAAACCAAAGTTTAAATTCAATATGCAAGCTTAAAATCAGTGTACTGTGTGTAATCCAGTGATTTGATAAAACAACTGGCTTGATTTTGGTACATGAAAAATTGGGCAAAGTCTGACCATGTCTCATAGGAATAAATACATGGAACATAACTAATTTTCAAGTCTTAAGTAGTCGCAATTTAGCAAAATATAGACAACTATGGACAGACTATGAATCAACATGATTGAGAGACTGCTTGAGATTAGTCTGTAACATCTGAAACATATTTAACCTCCCTGGCGGTATGATTATGTCAGATTTTTGCATCTCAAAGCGGTACATTTTTTCGCATAGAAATTTGGCATTTTATATTGTAGGCCTGTAATTCTTAGGAATAACTCACTTAAGACAGGAGTCTAGTAGACATCCCAGGTATGATAAAGTTTGAAATAAGGAAATCATAAATTATAATATATATGAAAAGAAAAATTATAATATAATAAATAACTATAAATATTTATCAAAAATAATAATATAACAATAATCAAATTTATTCAATAATGTAATCTAGTCAAAAACACAAAATTTGCTCAGTTGCAGAATTGTCGCTGTCGTCACTTTCAGTGTCTGATGATAAATTTCCCCAAAAATCAGTATCACTCAATTCTGCAAATGATTCTTATTTACTATCGATTTTTTCTAGCTGATCAAAAACCACTTTTGATGTAAAGCGATCCTTTTTTATGCCATGGACGTTCTCAAGTTTCCAGGCAGAAATAATGGCATATATAATATAAAAGTGCATGCAGGGCACTGGACAAAGCACTAGGGACTAAAGGGATGTGAAATGATTTTATACAGTAATGTAATTTTACAGATTACAGTGTAGTGTATGTTTACTATGTGTTTCACTTTTTGAATTTCCCGCTAGGTTCCGCCCCCATGCGACACGACGCTCACAGGGAACGGAGCCTGGCATCACACAGGCATCGGGAGGAGGACACAGCCCGCAGACACAGCGGGGGGACATCTCTAGATCCAGGGGACAAGGTAAGTAACCCAGCCTTGGATCCAGCGATGCAATTCCGAGTGTGGCTCTGGGTTACTGGGTTGCATATTTGCAATGAAAACATACCCCAAGCCACACTTGGGAATACCGTCAAGGAGGTGAAACATCTGAATTTACAAACAATGCTGCCTTTAGAAAGAAAGACTTTCAGCCCTGGACAAAAATTTTGAGAATGGCACAAATATTGATTTTCACAACTCTTCTGTTTCAGTGTTTTTAGATCTTTTTGTCAGATGTTACTATGGTATGCTGAAGTATAATTACAAGCATTCCATAAGTGCCAAAGGCTTGTATTGACAATCACATTAAGTTTATGCAAAGAGTCAATATTTGCAATGTTTACCCTTGTTTTTCAATACCTCTGCAATTCGCCCGGTCAATCGACTTCTGAGCCACATCCTGACTGATGGCAGCTCATTCTTCCATAATCAATGTTTAGAGTTTGTCAGAATTTGTGGGGTTTCTTTTGTTCACCTGCCTCTTGAGGATTGACCACAAGTTCTCAATGGGATTAAGGCCTGGGGAGTTTCCTGGCGATTGACCCAACATTTTGATGTTTTGTTCTCAAAGTCACTTAGTTATCACTTTTGCCTTATGGCAAGGTGCTTCATCATGCTGGAAAAGGCATTGTTCATCACCAAACTATTCTTGGATGGTTGACAGAAGTTTCTCACGGAGAATGGCTGTGTTCATGGCTGTGTACTTAGGCAAAATTGTGAGTGACCCCACTCCCTTGGCTTTGAAGCAACCACACACATGAATGGTTTCAGGATGCTTTACTTTTGGCATAACACAGGACTGATGGTAGCACTCACTTTTTCTTCTCTGGACAAGGTTTTTTACAGATGTCCCAAACAATTGGACGTTACCCCAGTCCTCATCAGTCCAATCCCTGTATCTTTTGCAAAATTTCAGTCTGTCCCTAAAGTTTTTCCTGGAGAGAAGTGGTTTCTTTGCTACCCTTCTTGACACCAGGCCATCCTTTAAACTTCTATGTATCACTGCATGTGCAGATGCACTCACACCTGCCTGCTGCCATACCTGAGCAAGCTCTGCGCTGGCGGTGCCCCAATCCCGCAGCTGAATTAACTGTAGGAGATGGTCCTGGCATTTTCTGATGTCTTTCTTGGGTGCCCTGAAGCCTTCTGCGGAGTTGTTCTTCACAGCAATTTAGGTGCAATCTTAGTAGCAGCAATATCCTTGCCTGTGAATCCCTTTTTGTGCAAAGCAATGATGACTGCACGTCTTTCCTTACAGGTAACCAAATGTTAACAAAGGAAGAACAATGATTTCAAGCACTACCCTCCTTTTAAAACTTCCAGTCTGTTATTCTAACTCAATCAGCATTACAGAGTAATTTCCAGCCTTGTCCTTGTCAACGCTGACACCTGTGTTAGCGAGAGAATCACTAACATGAGCTGATCCTTTTGAGGTAGGGCTGAAATGCAGTGCAATTTTTTTTTTTTGGGATTAAGTATTTTTGGCAAAGAGGGACTTTGCAATTAATTGCAATCCATCTTATCACTCTTCATAACATTCTGGAGTATATACAAATTGCCATCACAAAAACTGAGGCAGCACACTTTGTGAAAACTAATATTTGTGTCATTCTCAAAACTTTTGGCCAGGGCTGTACTATTCCTCCTATTAAAAAAAAAAATACTACTTTCCAGCGCCCTTGTCATCTCCTCCCATGCTCACCTCCAGGACTTCTCCAGAGCTTCTCCCATTTCCTGGAACTCCTTACCCCAATCAATCCAACTATCTGCTACTCTAGTAACCTTTAGGCAGTCCCTGAAAACCCATCTCTTCAGAAAGATCTATCCTACCTCTAACTAATAAATAGAGTTGAGCGAACACCTGGATGTTCGGGTTCGGCGGGTCCGGCCGAACTTCGGGAAAAAGTCCGGGTTCGTCAACGAACGTTGCCCGAACTTTATCCCGCACCCTGAACCCCATTGAAGTCAATAAGGACCCGAACTTTTAGGCACAAAAATGGCTGTAACAAAGTCCTGGCAAGTGCTAGAGGGCTGCAAAAGGAAGTAAAATGGGGGTAAGAGTAGGCCAAGTGCCCTACAAAAAAAATGGGTATAGGGAAAATAAATTAAAATCAAATAAAAAAAAATGGGAAGGGGGTGGATGTGGAGTAGGAGCCTAGAGGTTGACTAGGCTGTGACCGTGGCAGTGTAGGTGGAAGTGGCGGTGGTCGTGGAGGAGGAAGAGGTAGCCAACACTGTTTTTTTTTTTTTTTGTTTATAATTGGGGTAGCCCACCAAAATATTGAGGCATATTCAAAAAAACAAGTATACGAATGGCTGTGTGAGTCCGGTCTAAATGTTTATTCTGCACAAGGTACAGATAAGTCTTGTGGGAACCATGCCTGGTTCATTTTAATAAAGGTTAGCTTGTCCACGTTGGCTGTGGACAGGCGGCTGCTCTTGTCTGTGATAACGCCCCCGCCGTGCTAAACACACATTCAGACAATACACTAGCTGCAGAGTAGGCCAGCACCTCCAAGGCATAAAGGGCAAGCTCAGGCCATATGGCCAATTTGGAGACCCAAAAGTTGAATAGGGCAGACCCATCAGTCAGTACGTGTAGGCGTGTGCACACATACTCTTGCACCATGTTGCTGAAATGCTGCCTCCTGCTAAGACATTGTCTATCGGCCGGTGGTGCGGTTTGTTGTGGTGGGCTGCTGACAAAGCTTTGCCACATTTCGGCCATGCTAACCCTGCCTTCTGATGTGCTGGTGGTGGCACAGCTGCATTGGTGGCCTCTTCCTCCTCCTCCTCTGCCTTCGCCTTGTGCTTCCACTGAGCCCCCGGTGTCATTTGGGAATGCCCTCAGCAGAGCCTCTACCAGTGTGTGCTTGTAGTCGCGCATCTTCCTCTCACGCTCCAGTGAGGAAATTAAGGACGGCACGTTGTCCTTGTAACGGGGATCCAGCAGGGTGGCCACCCAGTAATCAGAAGAAGTTACAATGTGGGCAACTCGGCTGCTGTTGCGCAGGCACTGCAGCATGTAGTCGGCCATGTGTGCCAGGCTGCCCAGAGGCAAAGACAAGCTGTCCTCTGTGGGAGGTATATCATCTGTGTCCTCTGTATCCCCCCAGCCACACTCCAATGATGCCCACGAGCTGCGTTGGGTGCCACCCTGCTGCGATTCCTCCTCCTCATCTTCCTCGTCCTCCAGAACTGTGCCCTGGCTTGAATATTTTTGACCTGGCCTATGCTGGTGCAGGAACCCACCCTCCGAGCCACTTGTGAATGACTGGCCTGATAACCATGGAAATAACCCCTTTTCCTCCTCCTCCTCCTCATCCTCCTGTGCCACATCCTCTTCCATCATGGCCCAAAGTGTTTTTTCAAGGAGACATAGAAGTGGTATAGTAACGCTGAGAACAGCGTCATCGGCACTGGCCATGTTGATGGAGTACTCAAAACACTGCAATATGCTACACAGGTCTCGCATGGAGGCCCACTCGGTGGTGCTGTTCCGCAGAGCAACTGACCCGTGCCTGTTGCAGCTGAAACTCCACTATTGCCTGCTGCTGCTCGCACAGTCTCTCCAGCATGTGCAAGGTGGAGTTCCACCTTGTGGGCACGTCGCATATGAGGAGGTGAGCGGGAAGGCCGAAGTTCAGCTGCAGCGCAGAGAGGCGAGCAGCAGCAGGGTGAGAACGCCAAAAGTGCGCACAGACGGCCCGCACTTTATGCAGCAGCTCTGACATATCCGGGTAGTTTTTTAGAAAATTATGTACCACCAAATTCAGCACATGCGCCAGGCAAGGGATGTGCATCAAACTGGCTCGGCCCAGAGCCGCTACAAGATTTCGGCCATTGTCGCACACCACCAGGCCGGGCTTGAGACTCACTGGCAACAACCACTCATTGGTTTGTTGTTCAATGCCCATCCACAGCTCCTGCGCAGTGTGGAGTTTATCCCCCAAACATATCAGTTTTAAAACAGCCTGCTGTCGTTTCCCCCTGGATGTGCTGATGTTAGTGGTGAAGGTGTTACGCTGAGCGCATGAATTAGTGGTCGAGGAGGAGGAAGCGCAGTAGGAGGAGGAGGCAACAGGAGACAAAGAGAAATGCCCTGCAATCCTCAGTGGTGGAAGGACATGCGCCAAATGGCAAGCCGGCTCAGGCCCACCCGCCACTACATTTGCCCAGTGTGCAGTTAGCGAGATATAACATCCCTGCCCATGCTTACTGGTCCATGTATCAGTGGTTATGTGGACCTTGCCACAGATGGCGTTGAGCAGTGCACACTTGATCTTGTCCCTGACTTGTTTGTGCAGAGAAGGGATGGCTCGCCTGGAAAAGTAGTGGCGGCTGGGAACCACGTACTGTGGGACAGCCACTGCCATCAGGTTTTTGAAACTGTCCGTGTCCACCAGACGGAATGACAGCATTTCAAAGGCCAGGAATTTTGAAATACTGGCATTCAGGGCCAGGGATCGTGGGTGGGTAGGGGGGTACTTCCTCTTTCTCTCCAGTGTTTGGGAGATGGACAGCTGTAAGCTTCCATGGGACCGTGTGGAAATGCTTGGGGATGGTGGCGGACATGGTGGCGTTGCTGTCATATCGTCTGTTTGCTGGGTGGCAGGTGACACTGTCACTGTAGAGGTGAAGGAAGAGGCTGAGGCAGCAGCAGAAGAGGAAGCAGGAGGAGGCCGAGACCTTTCTTGGATTTTGAGGTAATTATTCCAATGCAGCTTGTGCCTTGAATTTAGATGCCTGGTCATGGGGGTTATGCTCAGGTTGAGAACATTTATGCCTCGGCTCAGGCTATCATTGCACAGCTTGCAAACCACTCGTGTCTTGTCGTCAGCACATTGTTTGAAGAACTGCCATGCGGGGGAACGCCTTTGAGATGCCTTTGGTGTGCTAGGTCCCTGGGTGCGGTGGGTAGTAGCAAGCATACTGTCTAGGGGATGCTCGCTCCGCTTTTGCAACCTGCTTCCTCTTTTGCTGTGCTGGTGCCTCTGTGCGACCACCACCTCTTCCTCCAAACTGCACACGTCACTCGCATGACCCTCATTCCATGTGGGGTCTAGGACCTCATCATCCTCCACATCATCTTCCACCCACCCTTCACCACTGCCCTCCTTGTCAGTCTGCACACTGAGGAAAGCTGCAGCAGTTGGCACCTATGTTTCATCATCATCAGAGACGTGCTGCGCTGGTGTTTCCATGTCCTCATCCTGCAACAGTGGTTGGGCATCGGTGCACTCAATGTCTTCCACTTCTGGGGCAGCGCTATGTGGATGGCCCACGGAAAGCACACAAGGAGAGTCATCAAAAAGCATAAGAGTCTCTTGCAGGACTTGGGGCTTAGACTGCTTGGCTAATTTACAAGGGGCTGAGGTGAAAGACAGATGGCCATGGGGTTCAGGTGCCAACTCTGAGCTTTCATCAAGGGACCGGGTGGGAGACAATGTGAAGGAACTGGAGGCATTGTCAGCCACCCAATCTACTATCGCCTGTACTTGTTCTGGCCTCACCAATCGTTGAAGGGCATTCTGGCCTACCATATACTGGTGAAGGTTCTGTTGGCTACCCGAGGAAGGTGTTTCCCTTGTGTGTGTAGCTGGCACACCTCAACCACGTCCTCTCCTTCCAACTGGAGGTTCACCAACACCACCAACACCAGCAGCACCAGCAACACCAGCAGCACCATGACCACGTCCCTTATTTGCTCTCCTCATTGTGCCCGCAAATGTACTATGTAGCCCTATGTAAGTATTTATTAATACCAATTAATACCTTTTTTTTTTTTTGAAAACACCAACGTAGACGGACTTTTTATTTTGGTGCAAGAAATGCACCGCTCACACCAACAGCTGGAAGCTCTCCCTTTAGAACTAGGGGATGATTTTTGAACAATAATCTGTCACTTACAGCAAAAGCTAGAGCCTCTCCCTTTAGAATTAGGAGATGATTTTTGAACAATAATCTGTCCCTCTAAGCAACAGCTGGAAGCTCTCCCTTTAGAACTAGGAAATGATTTTTGAACAATAATTTGTCACTTACAGCAACAGCTAGAACCTCTCCCTTTAGAACTAGGAGATGATTTTTGAACAATAATCTGTCACTTACAGCAACAACTAGAACCTCTCTCTTTAGAACTAGGAGATGATTTTTGAAAAATAATCTGTCCCTCTAAGCAGAAGCCTCTACCTAGTGCAGTCAGATCGTTCTGTAATTCAGGGTTTGATCTGCAATCTGTCACTCAAAGCAGCAGTATGAGAAATCTCAAATTACTCCACAATCAGATCGTTGTGTACGATCATAACGATCGTTGTGTAATGCAGAGTTTGATCTGCAATCTGTCACTCAAAGCAGCAGTATGTGAAATCTCAAATTACTCCACAATCAGATCGTTGTGTAATCCAGGCTGAGGTTTGCAATCTGTCCCTCAGAGCAACAGTAATAGTAATCTCAGGATGCAGGATCAGATGTTAAAATGTCCGCAATCTGTCCCTCAGAAAAACGCTGGCAGCTTCCTCTCCCTATACTAGTCAGATTCTCAGAGAGCATGTGACTGCAGCATCAAGTGACTCCAGCTTATAAAGAGGCTGGGTCACATGATGCACTGGGCATTCACAGCCATGCCATTAGTAGGCATGGCTGTGATGGCTTCTAAGGGTAAACCAGTGAAACGCTTGTTGATTGGCTGCCCTGCCCTGTGATCAACTACCAGAACCCAGAACCCGAACCTGAACGTTTTTTGAAATGTCTGGGTTCGGGTCCGGGTCCCGGACACCCCAAAGTTCAGTATGGACCCGAACGTTGCAGTCCGGGTTCGCTCAACACTACTAATAAACAATAATTTTACTTTATCCATCAGCTCACCCCCCCCCCCCCGAGTTTTTACCTTTTGTATCATTTAACTCTTCCTTTCAGATTGTAAGCTCTAATGAGCAGGCTCCTCTGATACCTTGTGTACTGACTTGTGTTGTAACTGTACTATTTCTCTCCATTTTCTATATTGCTGTGCAAACTGTTGGTGCTATATAAATCATGTATAATAATAATAATAACTATATTCCTTAACATAAGTAAGGTTGGATACATTTGTGTGCTGTGGGTAGCTTATGGTTACAGAGGAAATAAAGGACAGTAAATTATATACTGTATATGATATATTGCATCTATTAAAAGTAAACCACTACAAGACTGCCACAAGGTCTAATAATGAAGTATTGGATTTCCATACAAGTGGCTTTTCCCATTCATTATTAGGAGATTGCCATGTACATTGTTTGTCACAGAACATATTGGCAGCCACCTGTCACTACAAGCGTTGTACAGTAAGTAGCCAAAGGCACAATGTGCAATCAGCACTAAAATTAGTCATGGAAGTAAATTAATACAATAAACAGCCTGTGAAAAAAAAATATGTTTCTTAAACTTTTTGAAATATTTGCCACAAATGAAACTTACTTGGAGCTCATGCCATGCCACTTAAAACTGTATACATATTAGTATTCCTTTAATCACATGAACAGGGTATTAATTCTATTTGTAATGTGAGATTTAGTAGATTACATTATAAATAAACTTCTAGGATTACATCCTATATGCTATTCTGTCATGCTTTAGCCACTGGTGCAATGATTATTGTGCACAAAGAAAGATTTGTTTATTTATTCACAGAGTAATGACTTAGGAGTCAACACCACTTGTCAGGATTTACAAGGCCTTCTGGGGTCTGTAAATTATTTATCAACACACGCCGCTCCATCTATATGCAGACATTGACTACTGCTTCACATAGATTAATATTGCAGATGTCACATTTTAGATGGAAGAAAAATCGGTGACCCTTTTTAGATGCTGGCTTGATGTCTTGATGTTGTAATTTTCTAGTAATAGATTATGAAGATTTATTTACAATAGTTACTCTGTTAAAAAAAAAAACTCTATGCCGATGTTTGCTAATAGAAATTGATATTTATTTTGTATGTCCATCTGTTTTTGTAATAATAATCAAAAGCACACACACACACACACACAAAAAATGACTTATGAGAATTTAAATAAATGAATTGTAGTGCAATTGGCAACAATGACCCAGAAAACCAATCATAAACTTGTGTACGGATGCCTGTGTGCTTTTAAGGTACATTTGGACTTTTATGTATCTGAAATATTAAAAGTTAAAAAGTGCAGAGCTAAAAGATAAGGCAAAAATGTAAACCAAAAACATTGCATAAAAATCTCACACATGTAAATAATAAGCAACGTAAATAAGATACGTAAGAGACAACAGCATGTGCAAATTATAATGTGTAAATCAAGGTGTGTAAAAAGTGTCCTCAAAGTGCACAATGCTGATCGTCTTTGAACAATCACAACGTGCTCTCTTTTCTGGTGAGTCACAACAGACGTTATTTGACCCATATATAATATTAAGGGTCTGTTTTTCTGGTGAGAACATAAAAGATATTTATGAACTGAATGAGACATTGGGATCTTTAAGAAAAGCACTGGTCCTGTTTTTATATATTTCCATCTGCCCAGGAGGGCTTAGTTTTCCAGCTGCTAGAACAGTATTGACTTTTTCCTATTAATCTTTATAGGTATATGAATGCTCTAGACATAAGTGACATCCGCCACAGTGGTTAGATGCAGGGATCCAAAAGTCCTTCAGATGACAATGGGGATGCAAACAGCCCACATATACTGCTTACCAGACTATCATGACCTCCAAACTATAAGTGGTCCTATGCGCTTGCGGGAACACTCCCAAACCACTAGGGCAGATTGTAATCCTCCAAGACAAAGACTGAACTCATATTTGCCTTAAGTAAATCAACCCCGATGGGTTGCTTTCAGCCACTTGCTTTAAGCTCTCATAAAAGATGCCATAAAAGTTTATGCTCAAATCAGTTTTGCACAAACACTTATACTTTATGATAAACAGTTTGGATGATTTACATGAAAATGCTTGTCTTTCTGGTTCAGTAATTTCTAACATTGTGCTTCCTATGGGTCTTGTTTAAGATCAATACTTACTGTGGGCATATAACTGTAGGTACAGTTTCATGCTATGTTCTATTTGCTTAAAACAACATATTTTATGTTCTAACCAAATCAGGAACTACACCTTCATAAATGCATGTTTCTTCTTCAACTGCATGTGTTGGGAAATTACAATTAATGTGCAGTATATTTATTCCAGGTGTTTTGCGATTAATTCGGAATAGGGTGAAAATAGGATAATATGCAGTGACCCGTATAACCCAATCAGATATAATCCTCACTCATCTGAATATATTACCGTAAAATCTGTGTTGCACACCATCATTGTTCTTTTTCCTCTATTAAGAAATAATTACCGGCAAAAGCATGCAGTGCAGTTTCAATATGAGCTGCCAAATACCTACATCTCTTTCTTCTACATTAAATTATTGCAGCCAAAATGTTTAGCATAAATACAATGGAACTGAAGAACTGGGGCTGCTACACAGAATTTCCTAAGAGAATAGCAGACTAAAAGATTTAACCTGTAGCTATAAAAGATAGGAGATGAACATACTGTGCATTACTGTTCTTGCCTTCTTTTCTACTATTCAGCCTGAATCAAACCACTTTTTTCACATAAAAATTAAGATGTAGAAGTATAATTCTGCCTAGCGTTCAGCTGCACTAATCTTTAAAGAGCTCATCTGTGATTTAGAGATACAATGGGCACTGTAAGACTATGCTTGGCTGTAGAACAACAAAGTATTGTAGATTGTAGTTGGCTAAAACATTAAAGTTTCAGTGAACATAGTACATAAAAACATTTTGAAAAGAAAAATAAAATGGTGCAAAAATCTGACTGAGCTGCTTGATAAGAACATGGAAAGTATGAAATAACCTCTAAGTAGGAGTCTTGCATGTAATCTACAGACATCATTGTAAAAAGACTACATAAAATCTGTTGTACCTCTGGCAGGGAGATCTATCTATACCACAGGCAAAACAGTGACATTTTTATTCACAATAGTGTATTAGCAACACTGAACATAATGATTTTGCCAAGACAATTTTATAAGCAGCTATTTTATTCTAATGAGACTTTAATGACTTAATTCTTTCCAGTATTACATTATGTTAATTGAAGATACAGTTTCAATGTCACTGGAAAGGGAGTTGAAGATGATTTTAGTTTGCAAGGAATCTTAGTGCAGGCCAATTAAATTGGACCTTATTTAATATTTTAAAACAATGTCACACACACACACTGTGGAGAAAAAAAAATAATTTGGTGTGTTTGTGACTTGGAGGTGGTATTACCTTTCTTCAGTGCATCAGTGACCAGGTATATTGGTCAGTGCTTTTTTACTACCTACTATGCTGAATGACATGTCAGCTCCCTTCTCACAACCTCTTGGCAGATATAAGACACAAATGATGCAGATTTGAAATCATTAATACATCATTAAATGCATTTTTAAAACGCCAGCAGTCCAATGACCATGAATTTGACCTGGTATCAGACCCTTACAGTCCCTGTTGGTTATTTTACTGTATGCTATATTTTGTAGTTCTGCTTTAATTTCTAATTGCTCCTATGTGATTTACTCATTTTTGTCATTTTAGTAAACTAAATCAGAGGAATAGATACTGAAAATACAGTTGGCCTCATTAACATGCATTACCACAATTCTATAATTTCACTCTAGTAGTGCTCTGCATAGTGGGCTATCTAAATAATTATGTTTTAGAATTGCCAAAATACGTGGGTACTTCTATTCATTGTGTATAACCATAATTATTTGTAGATTATGTGCTTTCATTGCTCAAATGGGAAGGGGAATGTGAATGCATTCTATGGAGTCTATTCAAAAATGTTTTATCCCAAGACCCAAGACAAGACATTTCCACATTTTTTAAATAAATCTTAGGTGAGAAATGTGTAATCTTGTGTCAAAACATTGAACAATAGACCATTTTGTAAAAAGGTACAAAGGTCTAGCTTAGGTCTTTAAAAGATATATATTTTTAAGAAAAGTCCTAAAACCCAATAATCAATGCATTTGTTGATTAACTTCAATTCTATTTTATTTAGATATTGCCTTTGAATGTGGCCAGGAAAGACATTTACCAAAAGGCAATGTCAACACAATAACAGTAGCTTTCCACTGACAGGGAGTTACTAAAAAAGAGACCTTGGGCATGGTGTCATTGATTTACTTATATATTTCACATTCTGATAAGTTACCCCGACAAATTCCCACATCCGTTTTGGGGGGTAAGATGTGAAGATGATTCCCCTGTTTACACAACATGGTGACAGACATGTAAGAAAGGGGAGTGGCTGTACTCTCACTTCTCTCCCATTTCTGTTTACCCAGATTGTATTTCTGGATAAGATTCCGATTTAAATTGTGGGAGGAGCCCCTCTTTTTTTTTTATTTAACAACATCTCCTGGCCCAGAACTACACAGTTGGGGCATCTTAAGAAGCCCCAGACATTCTTTCCTGCTTAGCTACTACACACATGCATTGCCACCATGACATTTTCCTTTGAACCAGCACTCTTTTGGATTCAGATTGTTAATTGGGTTTTGCTTAATTAATATTAACTACTAATATACTACCTTGCTTATTACATACAGTAGCTATTAGAGTTGAGCGAACCCGAACTGTAAAGTTCGGGTTTGTACCGAACTTTAGGGTGTCCATGACCCGGACCCGAACCCGGACATTTTAAAAAAAGTTTGGGTTCGAGTTCTGGGTTCGGGTATTTGATCATGCATGTTGAAATAGCTGCAGGGCAGCCAATCAACAAGCGTTTCACTGGTTTTCCCTAGAAGCCATCACAGCCATGCCTACTAATGACATGGCTGTGATTGGCCAGTGCATCATGTGACCCAGCCTCTATATGAGGCTGGAGTCACAGTGCTGCATGTCACATGCTCTCTGGGTAGTGTAGGGAGAGGATGTTGCCAGTGCTGTGAGGGACAGATTGCAGATAGATAGATAGGTAGAGATTACTACTACTACTGCTTTTTAAAATTAAAACACACATAACATATAGAGATAATTATATATCTGTCTTGCAAAGAGTCATTGTGCTTAAAGTGCTTAAAAATATGACTTCATAAGATGCTCCAATAGAAAGTGCTTCTGTGCTGCTATTCCTGCTCCACAGTGCTGCATGCATTGCTCTGTGGCCAGTGTCACTCACCAAAATCTTTAGACGTTATGCTTTTCAGGAACAAAGTCTCCCAGGCTTGTGGATATTCCCCTCCCAAGTCTTTACAACATGATAGGGACAGCACTGTGAATAGTGATTTACAGGTCTAACAATTGCCTATAGTCCCTAGCCTGGGCATTTGATGAGCAGCTAGCAGTCCCAAATTAACATTCATGCTCCTAAAGTGACAGTGCTGTGATTAAACTATCACGTATATATATATATATATATATATGCGCCATAATCTGTGTGATATTTTAGGATCACTTGATCCATCGTCTTCTTAAATTTGTATCAATAAAATATTTGTATTTTTAAATGAACATACAAAAAATGTGCAGCGCTCAGAATGATACGTTAATCTAATAGGATAAGAGTCCAATTAAAGTGCATAAAGGGTGTGCATAAACAACTTCTACAGGTGCAGGAGTGCTCTGTATCCACCACCGGTAAATCAAGTCGCTCACCTTCCCCAAGGGATCCTCACTACAAGGATCATATGCGCCTCTGCCTTTATTTCGGGAAAGACCAAACCCTTTCAGGGATATACGCTGTTCCAAAAATTAGCCTAGGCAGTCATGGATGTCAGAAAGCTCTCTTCCGATAGCCATGAGAGATGTCCCCAGAACAGTAAAGAAAAAAATATAGTGCTCTCTGTATATAAGCAAATAAATTAATTTAAAACTTTTAAAAGTACACTCACAAAAGTGGCCCTATAACCCAGTGCTAGGTGTCAAAGCGAAAGGGATGGATTCATAACATAGACGGAGCTGTGGTGCCCGCAAGTGATGTCACTTCCTTCTCTCCATATTTTTAAATGAGTTGTCTCTAGAGTTGAGAGAACACCTGGAAGTTCGGGTTCGGTGGGTTCGGCCGAACTTCGGGAAAAAGTCCCGGTTCGGTACCGAACTTGACCCAAACTTTACCCTGAACCCCATTGAAGTCAATGGGGACCCAAACTTTTTGGCACAAAAATGACTGTAAAAAAGTCCTGGAAAGTGCTAGGGGGCTGCAAAAGGAAGTAAAATGATTTTAGAACAATAATCTGTCCCTTACAGCAACAGCAGGAACCTGACCATATTGGAGTAGGCGATGATTTTAGAACAATAATCTGTCCCTTACAGCAACAGTAAGAACCTGACCCTATAGAACTAGAAGATGATTTTAGAACAATAACCTGTCCCTCTAAGCAGTAGACTCTACATAGTCCAGTCAGATCATTCTGTAATGCAGGATGAGATGTTATTAGATCTGCAATCTGTCCCTAAAAGCAGTAGTAGTAGTAATCTCTACCTAGTCCACAATCAGATCGTTCTGTAATGCAGGATGAGATGTTACTATATCTGCAATCTGTCCCTCACAGCGTCGGCAGCATCCTCTCCCTACACTACCCAGAGAGCATGTGACATGCAGCACTAAGTGACTCCAGCTTATAAAGAGGCTGGGTCACATGATGCACTGGCCTATCACAGTCATGCCATTAGTAGGCATGGCTGTGATGGCTTCTAAGGGCAAACCAGTGAAACGCTTGTTGATTGGCTGCCCTGCAGCTATTCAACATGCGTGATCAAATACCCGAACCCAGAACCTGAACCCAAACTTTTTTTCAAATGTCCGGGTTCGGGTCCGGGTCACGGACACCCCAAAGTTCGGTACGGATCCGAACTTTACAGTTTGGATTAGCTCAACTCTAGTTGTCTCCAATGGTACCTGTAAAGCCTGCATAAGTATGGAAAATGGTTGTCTAGTAATTATTACGGATGTGGGTTGGCCCTTTCCAAGGTGTAGAGCTGAGAGTTGGAGATGTATGAAAAGGCAATGCTTGTAGACTGTTTTAGGACCATTTATGACAGCCAATGTTTTAGCAGATTCTGGCTTAAGAGATACCTCTTAGTGGGCCCATGTCCTGTCATAGGTGCTTCAACTAAAATGTTTTAATAGAATTTATGATTACTTTGCTTTGTGTTTTGAACTGCCTGTGTTGTTTTTGTTCAAAGGTATTTCAATATGTGACTTTTTAAAGTTGTCACTTTTCCAGACACATGATTTAAATCTAATACTTTGTCACTGACTTGTGGAATTTGGAGAATGCACCAATCCAAAAGTAAAGTATAAGGGGGAAAAAATGAAAAGTGACATTAAAATTGGGATACAAAAATGTAGTGGTAATACCAACAAGTTGTTTTAGCTGTAGTAAAAAGCCAATAACAAAGACAACATAACAGCAAGGATATTTATAGTTGTCATAGACAACCTGTTACCAGAGCGAAGGAGGGTAGACAATGCGGACCCAATGCGTTTTGTGGAAATATGCCACTTCCTCAGGAGCTCCCAAAAGATTTCTTATTTGTCACAGCACAAAAATACACTAAAAGCAACCATTGTGAAATTAAATCTACAAATATTATTACATTCCCCTTACAAATGTATTTACAAATAATGGCAAAAAATCCATGTTAGTCTTCTGTGTTAATTTAAAGTACACAGAGTGCCCTTATTCTGTAAAAACACTGTCAAGAGTTAAAATAATAAGAAAAAGTGCCCCTGCCTTTGCACAGAGCTCATTTCCCCATTGTATTTATAAATGAAAAAGAAATGATAATTTAAAACATATATAGAGTTTGATTCATGCTGTTCAGATAAGACAAACAATGTTCAGTCCAATGCAAAGTCAAAGATTTCATTTTTCAAGACTCCGCAGTCTTAAAGTCTTTTGCCTTTGGAGTATGCCTAAAAATAACAAAGAAAAATGTGCACTGTCATAGCTCACAAACAAACATTTGTTTTCTAAAAACACTAAAACCTCAAACATCACACAGCAGTCTGGCTTACATATGCAATAGTAATGTGCAATGCAAATCTTGCATAAATCTATGCAAGTGAAGCTATTTTATGAGTAATCACAAGGTATTTAACAATCCATCTAGAAATAATGCAGCCTGAATTCTAAAGTAGTCCATGTTTTTCAAACAAAATATTTCTAAAATCTTTCTCTGGTAGTTTTGCATCTAAAAAAGAAGCCTATAAAAATTAGATCTGTAGCTGAATTGTTATCTCCAGACTTCAAGTAAGATTTCTCTAGATGGAAATAGCTGATTCAAAGAGCAAAAACTAATGTCCTTAAAGAGGAACTTCACCTAGGTGTTTGAAAATGAAAGGAACACAGCTACAAATATTGTAGCTGCTGATTTACACAAACAGGTATTTACCAGCTCATGAAGTCCACCACTGTCTTCCATGCAGCTGATTCATGTCAAGGTTTCGGATATTTCACACGGACATCTTGGTTTTGGCAGCTGGCTGTTACTTCCTGATGACTTGTAGTCCTGAGCATGTCCAAGCCAGTCTGCTGTGAGTCAGGTCAAGTAGCCTATTGACTATGACATTATCACAGCAGTCTGCTAAATGAAGAGGCAGCTAGAAGCTGTGGGCACATTATCCTCACCTAGAATGGGGAGGAGGGAGTGGGTACCACTTAAAAAAAAAATCTGCTTTCCTAACTACTTTAAGTCCAGCCCTTTTCTGAAACTTTTTGTTTACATGTAAAAAAATGTATTGCTAGAAAAATTACTTACAACCCACTAACATTATATATATATATATATATATATATATATATATATATATATATATTTTTTTTTTTTTTTTTTTTTTTCTCTAACAAAAGTGAGTACACCTCTCACATTTTTTTAACTATTTTATTCTATCTTTTCATGTGACAACACTGAAGAAATGACACTTTGCTACAATGTAAAGTAGTGAGTGTACAGCTTGTATATCAGTGTAAATTTGCTGTCCCCTCAAAATAGCTCAACACACAGCCATTTATGTCTAAACCGCTGGCAACAAAAGTGAGTACACCCCTAAGTGAAAAAGTCTAAATTGGGCCCAAAGTGTCAATATTTTGAGTGTGGCCACCATTATTTTCCAGTACTGCCTTAACCCTCTTGGGCATGGAGTTTCCCAGGTTGCCACTGGAGTCCTCTTCAACTCCTCCATGATGGCATCACAGAGTTGGTGGATACCTTGTACTCCTCTACCTTCTGTTTGAGGATGCCCTACAGATGCTCAATAGGTTTTAGGTCTGGAGACATGCTTGGCCAGTCCATCACATTTAGCCTCAGCCTATTTAGCAAGGCAGTGGTCATCTTGGAGGTGTGTTTGGGGTCGTTACCATGTTGAAATGCTGAACTCTGTCTCCGAAGGGAGGGGATCATGCTCTGCTTCAGTATATCACAGTACATGTTGACATTCATGGTTCCCTCAATGAACTCTAGCTCCCCGGTGCCAGCAGCACTCATGCAGCCCCAGACCATGACACTCCCACCACCATGCTTGACTGTAGGCAAGACACACTTGTCTTTGTACTTATCACCTGGTTGCTTCCACACTCACTGCTTTACATTATAGCAAAGTGTCATTTCTTCACCGTTGTCACATGAAAAGATATAATACAATATTTACAAAAATGTGAGGGGTGTACTCACTTTTTTGAGATACTGAAATACTATATATATATATATATATATATATATATATATATATATATATATATATATATATATATATATATATATATATATTATGGGCTATATATACACTATATATAGTATCCCCCTCCCACCACTTGTTTCTTAACAGCTACAGTTGGGGGACTAATCTGTAATGTAAATTACTTTCTTAGAAAATGTTTACACTAGGGCTTATTTTTTCAAGAATTAAATCAAAATACATGTATGTATCTTGTTTGGTTGCAGCCAAAAAATATATATTTTTTTTGTATACAGACAAAATTGAAAATTGAAGCTGGGATCATATTTGGTAAATTTTTACATGCATTTTAACATCTTAATAAATGATCCAGGAAAATATATAAACACTCTGTTTATTATTACACAACATGGTTTAAAACCAATGAGCATACTTCCGGTTCCGGTGCCTCATGGATTAGCTGCGCAGCACCTCAGCTCCCACAGTGAGGCTGAAAATGCAGCCTAAAAAAACGGCTTGAGACTCTGTCAGTGTGCCGCATGCCCGGAAGATTTGCCTGCTACCGCGATGGATCGTTACCTAGACAAAGGCAGTGTGAAATCCTCACAGGCACAGCGTACTACCGAAGCGATGGATCAGGCCTCGGATCCTGTCATGGCGGTGTCCGCAGGGATGGAGGTGAGTCCAGGATCCCCTAATATCCCCACAAGACCCCAGTGCTACAGAACAGATATCACAGGCAGTGGCGGCTCTCCTGGAGCCAAGAATTGCTGTGTCAGTAGAGAAAGCTGTACAAGCAGGCTTGGCACTGGCACACAGAGAGCTAAAAGAGAATGCCGCCAGACTCAACAAGGCGGAACAACGGATATTACACATAGAGTATGAGCTGTATCACACACAGGAATCTGACCAGGCACAAGACAGGTAAATTAAACTGATAGTAGAGAAACTGGAAGACCTGGAAAACAGGTCCAGAAGGAGCAACCTGCGATTAGTGGGGGGCCCTGAATTGGTGCAGATGGCAGCCCTATCAAATTTCTGTTCCAACAAGATACCTGAAGCACTAGGCCTCCCAGGCCCTTGTCAGGTAGAACGCACTCATCACCTGGGGGCTCCAGATCCTGATCGCAAGACACTACATCCCATTATTGCTAAATATTTAAATTATGCTGAAGAATATGCTATTCTGCAAAAATACAGACAAATGAGGGCCTTGATTATCAACGGAGTGAAAATACTCATATTTGTAGATTACATATTAGTTTCAGATGCGCATGTAATAAAATAATGGTAAGTAGAGCAAACATTGGAAAGCATATAAGAGGAGAGAGAAGGATTGAGATGAGTATAATAGACATGCAGGCTGACTGAGAGAAATGTGAATCCTGATACTAGTAACACATAAGTCTGTTATGCTAGCTTATGAGGAAGAGTTTAAATCAGGTAGGCCTTCGTCACAGATCATGTAGCTAAATAAGAACCCTCTAGGACAAGCCCCACAGGGACGGAGCTCTCCCACAGGGACACCATTAGGTGATCCCGTACAAAAGACACCCTGATGGGTAGCTCCCAGGCCCCCAGCACCCCCAATGGGAGCAAACTGTGCTGGGAGCTGAGGGCCCTCTATCCCCCCTGGGACCCCCCCCCCCGAGGATTCGAACCTCTTAATGTGACCTACAATTGTTTCCATCAGGTCAACCGAATAGCCCTCTATGGCATCAAAGTTCTCAATCCTATGTTCACGAACCTCTACCCTCCTACACAAAAAGGTAGCGGTGAGAAGGTAATAAAAGAGAAAGAAAAAAGGAATAGGGAGAAAGAAGAAAGGAGTGAGGTAGAGGGAGTTAAAAAAAAAAAAAAAGATTGCCTACAAGAGAGATGGAGTGGCTCAAAAGCTGTTGACTATCTTTCACTTAAAGATTTTGGTTTCCTGGGATGCCTGGAGTTAGGGAAACTCCTACAAAAGTTGCCCATGGTTCCCAGATTAACTCGAATTTGTGCAGATTATCTGTAAGAATACTAGCTAACCTTTCTTGAGACATTAGCCAGGAAATTTTTCGGATTGCTGATTTTAGGGATACCCTTTCTTGTTTCCAAGCCCTAGCTATTGTAACCTTGGCCCCCAAAAAGATAAAATTAATTAATTTCCTATTGGATTTCGTAGTGTTAGAAATATTGTCATTCAAGAGAGCTATCATGGGGGACCTTTCAAGTTTGCATCATGTTACCTTCTGAATAATGCGGAATATTTTGGACCAGAAAGATCTAATTCTTGGGCATGCCCACCAGATATGGGCCATGGTGCCCATGAGAAGACACTCCCTGAAGCACAGTGGATCAGCGGTAGGGTATACCATCTCATCAAAACTTTTACACTGGCTTCAGAGATATTGGTGTTCAGAATGCCCTTGAAGGATCTGGAGCAGGCAACTTGCCATTTGTCTAGTTCCCATTCAAACTGAAGATCTGATTCCCAGTTAGTCATGAAGGCTGATTTTTTAATGGGAAGAGTGAGTGCTTCATAGATGACTGAGATACCACCTTTCTGCTGTGATGGCTGACCACACCAACGTTCATAGTCTGTGAAACCCGTGGGGGAGTGGCTTATCACTCCAAATTTTGTGGAGGAAATTAGATATTTGATCAAATCTGAAGTATTCCGAGTTTGGAAGCTCTAATTTGTTTATACAGTATTTAAGCGTTATCGGGCCTATAGCCGTAAAGAAGTGTCCGATGCGGAACAGCCCTTTATTTAGCCACCATTGAAAGGCTTTGATATTTAGCCCCGGAGGAAAGTCTGGGTTATTGAAGAGGTGTGCCAAAGGTTTGACTGAGGAAACTAGGGAGGGCGTTAGTTTGATCTTGTCCCAAAAGAACCAGTTCATTAGAGAGTGTGGGGACCATGATTGGAGGTCTATCTTTAGGAGAACACCATAAAAGATAATCAAGCGTGTACCGTGGAATGGCCTGTCTCTCTATTTGCACCCAGTCCTGCCTTTCCTGCCTAAAGTATATTGAGGACAATTGAGCTAGCCTGGCGGCCTGAAAATACTTCACTAGATGTGGCAAACCTAGTCCTCCCTTACGCCTATGATGAAATAGGGTTTGTCGGGATCCTATATACTGAGTTACTCCAGATGAACTTAAGAATTTTGCTTTGGAAGGAGGATAGCTGATCCGACCGAATAGGGACTGGTAAGGATCGAAAGAGGTAGAGGAGTCTAGGTAGCAGAGTCATTTTCACTGAATTCACTCTCCCTATTCAAGAAATTTCCTGCCTAGACCAAAGCTTAAGATCATCTTCTAACTTTCGAAACATCGGAGGGAAGTTATTGCCATATAAGGTTTCGTATTTAGAGGTGAGGTTAATCCCCAGGTATTTAATTGAGGTGTCGCTCCACCTAAACTTGAAATCATTCTTAAGCTTGGCAATTATCTCAGGTGGCAGAGAGACATTTAGGGCTTGTGATTTAGAATAATTTACTCTAAGGCCTGATATCTCAGAGAAATCTTTGAGTAGCTGACACAAATTGGGAAGGGAAGACTTAGGGGAAGTTATGAAGACCAGTAGATCGGTAGCGAAGAGGCCACATTTGTGCTCCTGTTGACCACATAACACTACTTTGATAAGTTGATTATCTCTGATGGCTATGGCAAGGGTCTCTATTGCAATAGTGAAAAGTAGCCGGGATAATGGACAGCCCTGCCTGGTTCCCGTTTTGATTGGAAAAGAATCAGAGTAGAACCCCTGCAGTTTGATCATAACTTGCGGTGCAGAATAGAGTGCTCTGATCAGGCCTATAAACCTTTCCCCAAAACCCCAATGCGTCAGAAGGGACAGCAGATAGGTTCAAGAGACCGAGTCGAACGCTTTACATAGATCCAAGGAGAGCAACATCCCCTTCTGAGCCTGTTCTCCTGTCCAATTGGACTGAAGTATAGAAACTATGTCTATTGCCCTTCTGACTTGATCAGGGCCTTGTCTGCCCGGGATGAAACCGACCTGGTCCTTATGAATATATTGACTTATAAAGGATGCTAGGTGGTTTGCCATTATCTTAGTTAGAATCTTCAGGTCATTATTTATAAGAGAAATAGGGCGATAATTGTCTAATTCTTCTGGGTTTTTCTCAGGTTTAGGGATCACAGTTATGTATGCAGTGTTAAGATGCTTCTCGACAGGGTCCCCTTTCATTTTTAGAGTTAAAACATTTTGCCATGTGAGGGGCCAGAGTTTTGGCAAATGTTTTATAGTAAGGGCCTGGGAGACCATCAGGTCCTGTTTAAGATCTTTGATGACCCCCAACACCTCCTCCTCCGAAATTGCTTCATCCATTATATCTCTATGATCATCCAATAGATGGGGTAGAGAAACTCTGCCAAGAAACTGCGTTATTGAATCTACATTCTCATCGGTCTTGGGGGTGTATAAATTCTCATAAAATTTCTGAAAGGCCCCTATAACTGTGTTAGGGTTGGAGGAAGGGGAATTACCGTCTACCCTCATTTTGGACATAGAAAGATGCTTTGCCCGGGGAGTGAGCCCATTTTATTACCCTGAGTATAAAATGTATTTTTAGACCAGCGGATGGCCTTCTCTCCTTTCGTCGTGAGCGCAAGATTAAGCTCTAATTTCACTTTGTCAAGCTTATCTAGAGCGACTGAGAGGGATGAGCCTTGTGTTCTGCTTTAGCTGCAATAAAGGACTCCTCAAGCTTTTGTAGGTGAAATCCCCTTTCTCTTTTAATCCTGGACGCTAACTGAATAAATTTACCCCTAATAAAAGCTTCATGAGCAGCCCAAACTGTATCTCCTGTCCCGTTAGTAGAGAAGTATTCTTGAAGGCTATTATCTATTCCAGTGACATTTACCGGGTCTGTGAGTAACGACTCATTTAGTCTCCAGAACGGTTTAGGGAATAGTCTGGACTGGATGCGGTGGACAACGACACCAGAGAGTGGTCTGATAGGGCTGTGTCATGGATGTGGGAGTCTATAATGGTTGGTAAGGTATAGAATGGGGTCAATAGATGGTCTATTCTAGAATACGAGTTGTGTGGGCTAGAAAAATGAGTAAAGTCCCTAGAACGGGGATGTCTGTCCCTCCATACATCAATTAAGTTATAAGAATGAAGGAGTTTGGCTATACGCAAGCTGACTTTAGTCAGGCGTAGAAGTTGGTTACCCAGGGGTCTGTTTTTATCCAAAGATTGGTCAAAAGCTACATTGGAGTCCCCACCAAGTATTATTGTGCCCTCCAGCAAGGGGAAGAGGGTTGCTAGCATTTCCTGGAAGAACTTGAGCTGTCCCTGATTGGGGGCATAGTACGAGATCAGGGAGATAGTGTGCCCATTTAAAGTAGCCTTTACCATGATATACCTCCCCTCAGGGTCCCTGACATCTGAGAGCCGCGTAAAGTTACAATTTTTAGAAATCAGAATAGCGGCTCCTTTTGATTTAGATTCAGCGTTAGCTAAGAAAAAGCTCGGAAAATGGGGGTGGAGGAAGTTAGGATTGAATCGGGCCGGGAAATGAGTTTCCTGGAGCATAAGGATATCCAATTTCAGGGATTTGTAGAGATCAACAATCTTCTTACGTTTTATGGGGGAATTCAGTCGCTGAACATTATGGGAGACTACTGTAATAGGAAATCTTGGAAGGTCAGCCATCATGTTTGGGGTAGAAGGTGTATATGTCAGTTGGGTCACTCACCCTTCCCAAGGTTGTTCTATCGTCCCAGGAACCAAATCGTTTCTTGAGGGTAGAGCCTTGAGCCACATTCTCTCTAGAAGAAGAGAGGAAGAAGTGAAGAGGAGAACAGGAGAGCGAAAAAGGAAGTATCAAACATTGTATACCAAACTTGACAATTAAGTAGCCCTGAAAAGGGCCATTTTCTCCTACTAAGGGAATTACGACCAAGGGGGGAGAAAAAATAGAGCCCCTTGGACCCCCTTTGGTCTATACCAAGTTGTCTAGCTATTACCGCTAGAACATCCATCCCTGACCAACCAAACTTAGTCAGCTGAATAGGCGGAGGCGCAAATGGGCCATCACCCGCCCAGGAGCCCTGTGAAAAAGTTGACAGAAACAATGTAAAAAGAGACAACTTGAATTCTAATCTTCAAAAAGGTCTTGAAACTGACCCTAAAACCCCTAGAAGTCTCCCGCATGGGAAGAAATAGTTGCCGTCCCATCTGGCCCCAGCCTATGGAGTCACCCCCTCCCCCAACAAAGGGGGGGATAGGGTGATCTCCCCAGAGCGGGGCCCTGGATGCGAAATCTTAGCCCCCATGATCGGGGTGGAAGAGATCTAACAGTATAGAGGGCCCCTTTACTATAGTCCAATCTACAATGAGATCTAGTGGGGTCTAAGAGTCTTTGTGATCCAAATAGCCCTTCCACCTGAAAAGAAAAAGCATGTTAACCGAGTCAAATTGCAACAGACTTAATTCAAGATGGTAAGCCAACAAGGCAAGTCTTATAAGCAAAAAGGGGATGAAGGACATCCAAAGCCCAAAAATAGAGCAAGGTTGAAGTTTCTAATGAGACCTTGACCTAGAAAAAAGAGGTTGTGAATTTTGCGATCCTCCAGAGCAGGAGTCCTGCTGGTTGGCAGAAGTGTTGAACTATTCCGAGATCCACTTCACGGGTGACTGTTTTCTTTCGCTGGTTTTGGTTTAGCCTTCTTCCAGAGAGGGGTCCTTGGGCTGGTGGGCGACTGTCTTTTAGTCGAACTGATGTTGTTAGAGGTGTCCATCTCGGATTCCTGTGATATCAATTTCAGATGAAGGAAGAGTTTCTCTCCCTTCTTGTAGTGAAGAAAAAGCATAATCCCGCCCTTTGTAAGAGAATTTAACAGCAAATGGGAAAGACCACTTGTACTTGATATCCTTCTCCGTCAACACCGTTAGGAGGGGTTTCAGAGCTCTCCTTTTCTGTATTGTAGATGGAGCCAGGTCGGCAAAGATTTGGACAGGGTGTCCTTTGCAGAGAATCTTGGCGGTATTTCTGGACTGCCTCATGACCCCTTCCTTAATAGCATAAATATGAGGTTTGACAATTATGTCTCTCGGGGAGCCATCTTTCCATAGGGGCCCAAGAGCTCTGTGGGTCCTGTCGAGTTCCAGGCGGTGTTTAGGTGTGTCTGGCAATAAAATGGTTATAAGGTTTTGTATTGCATCAGGAATATCCTTGATTTCCTCTGGGAGGCCTCTCACTCTAAAGTTAACTTGTCTAGACCTGTTTTCTAGGTCATCAATTCTTGAGAGAGCCGTATCCAATTGATTCTGTAAAGAGCCGATTAGATCTGAGTTCTGATTAGATATTGCTGCCGTGGAATCCAGCTTATTTTCAATTGCTTCAATCCGGGTCCCCAGCATTTGGAAGTTCGATTTAATCTCACCAGTAATTGTGGCAATCGTGTTAGCTAGGCCCCTCTCAAGGAGAGATGAAAATTTATGGTAGAGGTCTTCCCCCTGCAGTGAGATGTTAGGGCTGGGGGGACAAGGTGAAGCTGGAACCAAGCTGTTAGGTCCCAGTGGAGGAGATGAGAGTTCCCCTTGGAAACGGCCTAAAGAGATTCTGTGGAGGTGGGCGATGGCAAGGGGAGCTGTAAGGAGCTTCCTTGTGGTCCTGGAGTAATTCAGCATAGCAGGGGAAAGTATTTGCCTTGAGTCGGTATGTGATGGATGCCCCTGGCTCTCCGAGCGGGCACTATCCATAGTTCCTGCAACTGCGGCTGAAGCTGCCGACATCTTGGAGCACCCCTGCAATGGGGTCGCAGAGAAGAGCAGGCTCAGATCTTTCCTTGCTGTCGGTGCCGACATGCAGGGGAGAGGTAATCTTGCTGTAGAGGCCTGGTCACTCTTTCTAGGAATGGTCTGATGGGCTATGAAGTCCAGATTGAGTATCAGGAGAAGGAGAGGTTGTCACATATCCTTATCGTGCGATTTTATAATGTGAGATTTTATAATGTGAGAGGGAGGTCCGAATACGTTCAAGGACATCTTTTGATTAGTGATGACAGCCCAAAAGATCTCCCATGGGGCCTGGAAGACAGCTTTGTATCTCTGAAGAGGGAAAACAGGAATGCCGCCAAGTATCCCTGTGTGCTAAACTGCCCTTAAGCCTTAACGGCGGCCATCTTAGAACACCCAGTTATGCTGCTGGAGAGGAGCTGAGGGGCACAGAGCATAGTCCATCACACTGACCTTCTCCTAGGTGTCAATGCCGATAGGTCCTGCTGAAGCATGGAGTTCCTGCTTGCCTTGGTCCGCTGTGTTAGCTTTGCCGAGCCTGTGAGGCTGCCGCCGCGGCCATCTTGGGACACCCGTCAGTCTCCACGGTGTGGCGCGGGGGTTCGGAGGGCCTCTGCGGCACTCCTCGTCTCCCTCCCCGGACTGTGGGGAGCTTGGGGGAGAAGGATCCCCTATTTCTGGCTGTCTCCGGTGCTGTCTCCGCTCATTCAGAGCATCAGGAGCGGGAGATGGTGCGGAGCTCCGGATCAAGCAGCCATCCTGGAGCTTCCGCGCATGCGCACTTTTTTTTTTGCTCTTGTTTTTATGGACTTGCTCTCTGTGGGTGATAATGTGTTAGGCAGTCAACGATGTTAGTGGCATTATTTCTAGAGTTGATCGAACCTCTGGAAGTCCGGGTTCGGCAGGTTCGGCCGAACTTACGGACAAAGTCCGGGTTCGGGTCCGGACTTGACCCGAACTTTGACCCGGACCACCAACCCCATTGAAATCAATGGGGACCCGAACTTTTAGGCACAAAAATGGCTGTAACAAAGTCCTGGAAAGTCCTAGAGGTCTGCAAAAGGAAGGAAAATGGGGGTAAGGATCGGACAAGTGCCCTACAAAGAAATGGGGATAGGGAAATAACTTAAAATAATTTTTAAGCTAAAATCACATAAAAAAATCAAAAATGGAGGTGGATGTGAAGTTGGAGGTTGAGGAGGCGGTGAAAGTGGCGGTGGAGGAGGAGGTAGCCAACACTGTTTTTTTTATTTTTGTGCAAGAAATGCACCACTGGCCGCAAATTTAGTTTTTGGAACTTTTTTTTTTTTTTTTAAACCAGCAACGTAGATGCACATTTTAATTTTGTGCAAGAAACAATAATTTAGATTCTAAAATCATCTCCAAGTTGTACAGGGAAAGCCTCCAGCTGTTGCTTTAAGGGAAAGATTATTGTTCTAAAATAATCTCCAAAGTGTGTGGGAAAAGTCTATTGCAGCCACATAGAGCCATATTACTGTTCTTCCAGCCGCATAGAGAGCCATATTATTATTCTAAATTTTAGAACAATAATATGGCTCTATGCACCTGCAATAGACTTTTCCCACACACTTTGGAGATGATTTTAGAACAGTAATATGGCTCTATGCAGCTGCAATAGACTTTTCCTACACACTTTGGAGATGATTTTAGAACAGCAATATGGCTCTACGCGGCTGCAATAGACTTTTCCCACACACTTTGGAGATGATTTTAGAACAGTAATATGGCTCTATGTGGCTGCAATAGACTTTTCCCACACACTTTGGAGATGATTTTAGAACAGTAATATGGCTCTATGTGCCTGCAATAGACTTTTCCCACACACTTTGGGGATGATTTTAGAACAGTAATATGGCTCTATGCGGCTGCAATAGACTTTTCCCACACACTTTGGAGATGACTTTAGAACAGTAATATGGCTCTATGCGGCTGCAATAGACTTTTCCCATACACTTTGGAGATGATTTTAGAACATTAATCTTTCACCTTAAAGCAACAGCTGGAACCTTTCCCTGTACAACTTGATGATGATTTTAGAAGAATAATCTTTCCCTTAAAGCAACAGACTCTACCTAGTCCAGTCAGATCATTCTGTACAGCAGGATGAGGTCTGCAATCTGTCCCTCAAAGCAGCAGTACTAGTATCTCTCCCTAGTCCACAATCAGATCGTTCAGTAATGCAGGATGAGATGTTCTGCAATCTGTCCCTCACAGAGCCAGCAGCATCATCTCCCTAAACTATCCTGAGAGCATATGACATGCAGAATGGTGACTCCAGCCCCATATAGAGGCTGGGTCACATGGTGTACCGGCCAATCACAGCCATGCCATTAGTAGGCATGGCTGTGATGGCTTCTAGGGAAAACCAGTGAAACACTTGTTGATTGGCTGCCCTTGGCAGCTTTTCAACATGTGGAATAAAATACCCGAACCCCGGACCCGAACCCAGACTTTTTTTGAAAAGTCCGGGTTCGAGTCCGGGTCCCGGACACCCCAAAGTTCGGTACGGACCCGAACTTTACAGTCCAGGTTCGCTCAACTCTAATCATTTCTTCCTTTTCCCCCCTTCCCCACAGTAACTGGGTGATCCTAAAAGGCTATACCATTTAGCATATTGATTCTCACCTCTTCATTTTCTACGTGAGCAATTACAGCTACTGGCAACATGACCTAAAATATGCAGGCACACCCTGATCTGCTAAAGTCTGATTATGAAGCTTCATGAGTGCTAGCTTTAAAAGGGCCACCACCCGGGAGCTGGATCACAAGCAGTGTTTACCATGTGGAAAAAAGAGAGGTCTTTGGATGGTTTAAAGTTTCTTTTACTTTTGTTTGTCAAGTTCTCCTCTCCCTCATCCCCGGATAGCTACCGTCCAGATAACCTGGGGAACCAGAGATATTAGAATATATAATATCTACGATCCCAATAACCCATACATTTTTCACTGACCTCTTGCAACATTCATTGACTCACCCACATACACCACACATCATAGGAGGAGATTTTAATTCCATTATGCATATAGAGGAGGTCCGTCCCAAAAACAAATCCTCTATCACATCAACTCCCCTCACCCATAACTCAGCTAGCGGAGGCAATGGACTCCCTCCAACTTATTGATCTCTGGAAACTCCATCACCCAGCGGATATGGAATTCACTTTTTACTCCCACCACCATAAAGTCCTAACTAGGATAGATTATATTCTTGGCTCCTTTTTTCCTCTACATGCCTATTTTACTATACTATCCTCTGCAGCATGTTATCCTGTGTCCATACACACCCAGCCTGGTAACTTCACAATGATTTTGGTAAGCTACATTTTGTGCCTTGGGGGGGGGGGGGGGGGGG
>BLSH010383449.1:2790348-2806168 GCA_018402905.1 Glandirana rugosa | reverse complement strand
GAATGGAGTCGGTGGCTGACCCTGTGAGAGGGGTCCATAGGGATCGGCACAGTCAGGAAGCCTCGCCGGCGTATGTGACTCGCGGCGCGACGACGAGAGAGGAGTAGGGACGTCGCCGGCGGTAGAACGCCGGATTTCTTTTCGTCTTCCGAGAGGGTCGCCGGAGAGGATTGGGTCGCCTCGCCTTGTGGGCGGGAGTGGCTAGCATCGCCGTGTAGATCGGACCTGTGGGGTCGGGACGTACGTCACAACACGGACAGACGACGACCGATGAAGGTAACGACTCCTCACTGTGTGACTCATGACGTCTCTATGGACCTAGGAATGGTGACATAGCAGACGACAAGGGGACGTAAGTAAGGGGAGTGGCCTGGTGTTGCTAGGTAAGCTAATATGGAGAGCGCCTATTTCCTTTTGTCCACAAGATGGCGTACTTAGTGTTGTGAGGGGAATGAATGCAGGGGAACAGCAGACGATACAGTGGTAAGGATCCAGGTATCTCTGCAGTACTCAGTGTGTCACTCCTCAGCAATGGAAGTAGCCAGCAGCAGACAGGCACAACACTGCATGCAGGGCTGGGGTGTCCAGGCTAGATGTGCCGCTACGATCGGTGAGGGCGGGTGTTCCGCTCCGCTGGGTTAGGAGAGGCCGCTGGGAGAGCCTTCTGCTTTTCTTTAGGCCGCAAGATGGCGGCCGCTGCAGGGATGAGGAGAGAGCAGCAGCGCGGCGCTCAGTGTATGCGGCCGCTCCGAAGGACTGACACGGCTAGGGATACCTGGGGAGAGTGTCCCAGTCGGTGGCTGAGGTAAGCAGAGTCTTCACCAGGGTACGGGAATAAAAGGAGCCCGAGAGTATTAGGGCCCACAGACCGCTCGTCCGTCCCCGCCGTCTGTTCCTCTCAGGATGGAGACGTCCTGAAGTGGGGTCCACTTCACAGTAAGACAAAGCGCTGGTAGTCAGGGAGGGGGTCCCTCTGAAAGCAGGAGGGGGTGATTATAGTTGCTAAAACCACTATATAGTCACTTTTAGTCCCAGGCAGAGTGGAGCTGAGGAATCAAGCAGCCATCTCAGTCCACAGCCGGCCACACCCCCGGTTTCAAATATTTTTATTGAAGACTGACAGCGTACAATATACAAGACGAGTTAGAGAACATTCTTGCAATATCAACGAATGGTTCAAAACATAAACAATAGGCATGTATTATTACATTACATTTGCGTGATAACAAGCAATTCACCTTGAGCTTTATTCTGAAACAGCAAGTAAAACTGAATTCCATATGGGAAGGGGGACGTGGTGAATTCCAAACAGGGTTTTAGGGAAACGGGGAGGGTAGAGGAAACCATGCTGAGTGGGACGACTCCACTACTTCGGCTTATTGGTATGCAATGGATTGGGAAATATTGCCTATGCATGCTGTTGCCAGTATCTTATATAATATGCCCTGCCCTGCACTCCTGCTGGGAACAAACTGTAGGGGCGGCCCAGGTTCTCACCTGCTTCTGGACTATGGCTATTTATTGTCCGTGATGGGTATTGGAGTTTTTGTAAGGTTGAGGGCTAGTTACTTTTTGTCCCAGTATATTCTGAAGTATTGTGAGAGGAAGTATTGTATGTGAAGTAGTGTTTCTGATGAAGTGTGGTGTTAGAGTAAAGTCGGGGGATAGTTTAGAAGAGTGTTAGGGAGAAAGGATTAGCGGTAGTGTCTCCCTCTGCCAACCCCCCCCCCCCCACACCTGCCTCCGACCTCTTTTGTTAATTAGCAGTATTAGGTCTGTGTCATGTATGTTATATCCAAGTTTGATGCTTTGTGACATGGTTACTTGGGGGTAGATGCTCTCATTATGCAGAACACTCCTACCCATCTCGTATCTGAGTATCTATTGTTGCCAGTGGCGTTACCTATAGGGTCTTTTCGGTTGTCACCTTGTGTCTGTGTCATAGTCTCTCTTTTGCCGCCTTATGTTGAAAATCAGTCAGAACAAGCCATTGGATGGTACGCATCTTGAGTCTTGATTATCCAGGAGTGGAAAGGTTCATGTACCGTTTATTGTCTGAGGTGGTAATGTAATGGTTCCAGCAGGCCCATTTGGTGTTATAATTCCTGTGTGTGACCCAGGCTATATGTATAAGTTCTTCTATCTCTGCAGTTCTGCTCTATCTAAGGAGCCATTCCCTGATGTTGGGTGTGGAGTTTGTTCTCCAGTGTACTGGGACACATAGCTTTGCTGCGTTTAGCATGATCATTGCCAGGGACTTATGGTAAGTTTCGTGTGATAAGGAAGAGTGATGAAGCAGGAATTGGGCCCGGGTAAATTCCAGCTCGTACATTGTGACTTTTTGGATGATTTGTTGGACCTCTTTCCAGAATGAGTGGATCCCTGAATTCCCACCAGATGTGCATTAACGTGTCCCTGTCACTGAGACATTTCCAGCACTTGTCTGTTACATTTGGGTCTATTGTATGTAGAAGGTCCGGAGTGCGGTACCATCTTGTCTGAATTTTGAACCCATTTGTCTGACAAATTTTATCCTCACAAGTTCCTGCCACAGTTCCTGGACATGTATCGCAAGCTACCTTGCCTCTGGAAGATCCAAAGCAAGGACTATACCAACAGAGTCATGAAGAGGCAAGCTTTGGAGAAATTGGCACAGCTATGTAAAGCCGTGGAGCCTGATGCTGATTACAAATAGGCCAGGGAAAAAAATTACAAACCTCAGGACCACATATAAGAGGGAGGTGACGAAAGTCCAAGCATCACTGAAGTCTGGAGCTGGAGCAACTGATGTATATGTACCCAAGCTGTGGTACTATGAACATCTGAGGTTTGTCACCGACCATGCTGAGGCCAGGCCATCTATCTCCACCCTCCCATCAACCTCTGCTGAGGCCACAACTCATCAAGCTCAAGATGAAGCTATAGAGGAGCCCATCTTGACACAGGTATAGTGTTGTTTTACATATTGTCAAGAAAAAACACAATGATGAGAAATAAACATTATTGGCCAAATAGTTCAGCCTTAAAGTAGGTTCCAAAACACAGTTGTGCCCTAAATCCAAATGCTGGTGCCAGAATGCTAGTCTTTTGTATTTTGAAATATTCAATTAGCAGCAGTGAGGAAATGTAAATTTGCTATGATTGATTATACTCTAATAATGTCTCATTTTTATACACAGGAAAGTGTCACAGAACGTGTGACTGCAGACGAGCCAGCTACATCTTCTTTGGCTGTGGAGTCACAGATCCCTCCTCTGCATGTTGGTGGAAAAAGAGTCAAAAAAAGCTGCAATGTGGACGACTGCGCTCAAGCGTTCTTCACCAAGGCCTCAGCAGTCCTCCAGAAAGACCCTGAAGAGGAGGAATAATTTGCAGCAAATACTGCAGCAAAACTCCGCCACATGAATTCCTACCAAAGGGGCCGGGCTGAGGAACTCATAACAGAGGCGCTGAGCAGGGGGGAGAGAGAGCTCCTCAATGATGATACCCATCTGTCCAACTATGTGGCTCCACGTCCACCACCTCACCCACCACAGCAGCAAGCCAGACAGTGGCAATACGTTCCCCATGGGTCCCAACAACAGCCATGGTCGGTGGATTATAACCCCATTAATTTATTTTTTGTTTTTCTGCATTATTTTCTCTATTTTATTTTGTTTAGGATACTTCCCACATTTTGGGAATATAATGCACTTTTTGTTTCTGTTATATTTTTGTTTGGTGACAGATACCATGTCAAATTTACTTACTTTGTTTTTTGGCTTCACAATAAACAGTAATGTGAAGAAAAATACTTGCCTATGTTTTTTTACTTCAAATTACAGGTTTGAAGTAGGAAGTTACATTAAAAATAAAAGTAATAACAATTAGATTGAAAAAAATGCTAATGTGCTCTGCATTTCGCTATTTCAATTCAATTGCCGATTGACGAATGTGAATTGTCAATAAGGAACGTAGGTTTACACAAATGGACACTTCCGGTTCGTTCCTGGCTTCCAACCATGCATATTTGCAAATCCAACAAATGTTGGTCAACTTCTGTACACACGAGCCAACAATCGGCCAACTCCTTGTTGGAGAACACAAGTTTCCTAATCTTTGGAAATTTGGAAATCGGCTGTAGAATCATGCGTACACACGATCGGATTATCAGCCAACAGGCTGTTGGACGACCGTTGTTGACCAACAATCGGACCGTGTGTACAGGCCTTTACTGTTGTTCAGTTACTGGGATCCTAATATTACAGCAGGGATTCCTAACCAAACACAGCACCTGGATCCAGACAGTACTTCTATAGCCCGCCGGTCTATTCTGAAAAATTGGGTACAACCCTATCCGCCCTCAATTTCACAGGAAAAAAGATGCAAAAAATATTCAAAACGTTACATCACTTCTGATGTTGAGTTCAGGTCAAACTAAAATTTTTGGATAGTCAGTAGGGACGGGCCCCCCCGGTTCGAGTCAAATGCATGTTCGACTCGAACATCTGGGGTTCACCTGTTCGTCGCATTGCGAACATTAAGGGGGCATTTGGGAGAACTTTGAGCACCCCATAATGCATTCCAATGGCAGGGCAAATGCGGCCCGCTGATTGGCAAAAGCATGCACATGACCTGCATGCTATGGCCAATCACAGAGCACTCTGCTGTGAGAGATATGATTGGCTAAAGGCAGAGTGCTTTTAGCCAATCGCTGCTCAGCAGCCTCAATCCATGCCCCACACTATATAAAGCCACTTGTACAGCGGCTCTATGTAGTGTGTTAAACGTGGAGATAGTGAGCTTAGGTAGTGAGTGTGATGTACAGACAGTTCAGTGTAGCTAGCTGTGCATTGTGAAAAAACATATTAGATAGACAGATAGGATGATCTATATACAGTCAGGTAGTACAGGCAGTTTAGTGAAATATATACTACATAGATAGATAGATAGATAGATAGATAGATAGATAGATAGATAGATAGATAGATAGATAGATAGATAGGGCGATCTTTATACAGTCAGGTATTGCAGGCAATTTAGTGTAGAGTGAAATATATGCAAGAATATATATATATATACCTTCCTAGTATACACACACACTCACACTGAAAATGTCCAAAGTGTCAATATTTTGTGTGGCCACCATTATTTTCCAGCACTGTCTTAACCTTCTTGGGCATGGAGTTCACCAGAGCTTCACGGGTTTCCACCGGAGTCCTCTTCCACTCCTCCATGATGACATCACAGACCTGATGGATGTTAGAGACCTTGCGCTCCTCCACCTTCCATTTGAAGATGCCCCACAGATGCTCAATAGGGTTTAGGTCTGGAGATATGCTTGGCCAGTCCATCACCTTTCCCCTTAGTAAGGCAGTGGTCATCTTGGAGGTGTGTTTGGGGTTGTTATGTTGGAATACTGCCCTGCGGCCCAGTCTCCGAAGGGAGGGGATCATGCTCTGCTTCAGTATGTCACAGTACTTGTTGGCATTCATGGTTCCCTCAAACTGTAGCTCCCCAGTGCCAGGAGCACTCATGCATCCCCAGACCATGACACTCCCACCACCATGCTTGACTGTAGGCAAGACACACTTGTCTTTGTACTCATCACCTGGTTGCCACCACTCACACTTGACACCATCTGAACCAAATAAGTATAACTTGGTCTCATCGTACCATAGGACATGGTTTCATGTCCTTAGTCTGCTTGTCTTCAGCAAACTGTTTGTGGGCTTTCTTGTGCACCATCTTTATAAGAGGCTTCCTTCTGGGACGACAGCCATGCAGACCAATTTGATGCAGTGTGTGGCGTATGGTCTGAGCACTGACAGGCTGACCCCCACCCCTTCAACCTCTGCAGGAATGCTGGCACCACTCATACGTCTATTTCCCAAAGACAACCTCTGGATATGACACTGAGTATGTGCACTCAACTTCTTTGGTCGACCATGGCGAGGCCTGTTCTGAGTGGAACCAGTCCTGTTAAACCACTGTTTGGTCTGCAGCTCAGTTTCAGGGTCTTGGCAACCTTCTTATAGCCTAGGTCATCTTTATATAGAGCAACAATTTTTTTTCAGAACCTTTAGAGAGTTCTTTGCCATGAGGGGCTATGTTGAACTTCCAGTGACCAGTATGAGAGAGTAATAGCGATAACACCAAATTTAACACACCTGCTCCCTATTCACACCTGACGAGTCACATGAGATTGGTAAGGGAAAATGGCTAAATGGGCCCAATTTGTACATTTTCACTTAGGGGTATACTCACTTTTGTTGCCAGTAGTTTAGACATTAATGGCTGTGTGTTAAGTTATTTTGAGGGACAGCAAAATTACACAGTTATACAAGCTGTACACTCACTACTTTACATTGTAGCAAAGTGTCATTTCTTCAGTGTTGTCAGATGAAAAGATAGAAGAAAATATTTACAAAAATATGAGGGGTGTACTCACTTTTGTGAGATTATATATATATAACACACACACACACAGCGTATTGAGTGTACACTATATATCAGTGCATGCGGGGGTGTACGTACGGTGTATAGTACACTTGACGTGGTATATTAACCGGTTCCCTACTGAGTCATTGTAAAATTGATGTCGGCAGGAACCCTTCCTTGATCCGGGAGGACGTCATATGATCACGGATCGATCGTGCCCCTCGGGACACAGACCCCCGATCGGGGTAAAGAGCCAATGAAATTGGCTCTTTACCACGTGACCGGCTGTGACCAATCACAGCCAGTGACTACCGACATTCGTGCACGCCGCTCATGCACGCCCCCGTGGGCGCGCAGCACGGTGATCGGGGCTGAGGCTTATCCCTCGGGCAAAGCTCAGCTCTGATCAGTGTAAAGAGACAATAGAATTTCCTCTTTACCACGTGAGCAGCTGTGTCCAATCACAGCCGGTCACATGATATAAACAAACCGCGGTAACAAGCTGTTACCGAGTTCTCCCTCTCACACACTGATCGTGTGAGAGGGAGATTGCGGTAACAGCTTGTTACCCCCTACTGTACACACCAAGCACACTGATCACCCCGCCTAATAAAGAGGACCTGTCACCACCCCATCAAAGTACCTGTCAGAGCCCATCAGAGTACCTGTCATCTGTCCATCAAAGTACCCGAGTACCTGTCACCTGCCCATCAAAGTACCCGCGTGCCTGTCACCAACCCACCTGAGTACCCGAGTACCTGTCACCATCCCACCTGAGTACCCAAGTACCTGTCACCAACCCATCTGAGTACCCGAGTACCTGTCACCAACCCATTAGAGTACCCGAGTACCTGTCACCAATCCATCTGAGTACCCGAGTACTTGTCACCAGCCCATCTAAGCACGCGAGTACCTGTCACCAACCCATCAGAGTACCCCAGTACCTGTCACCAGCCCATCAGAGTAACCAAGTACCTGTCACCAGCCCATCAGAGTACCCGAGTACCTGTCACCTGCCCATCAGAGTACCCGAGTACCTTTCACCAGACCATCAGCGTACCAGAGTACCTGTCAAGTGCCCATCTGAGTAGCCAAGTACCTGTCACCAGCCCATCTGAGTACCTGAGTACCTGTCACCAGCACACCAAAGTACCCGAGTACCTGCTCATTAGAGTACCCAAGTACCTGTCACCAGACCACCAGCATACCTGAGTACCTGTCACCAGCCCATCTGAGTACCCGAATACCTGTCACCTGCCCAACTGAGTACCCGAGTACCTGTCACCTGCCCTTCAGATTACCCGAGTACCTGTCGCCAACCCATCTGAGTAATCGAGTACCTATCTGCAGCCCATCAGAGTACCCAAGTACCTTTTACCAGTCCATCAGATTACCCGAGTTGCTGTCTACAGCCTATCAAAGTATCTGAGTACCTATCTGCAGCCCATCAGAGTACTCGAGTACCTATCTGCAGCCCATGCCTCATAAAATATACCTCGGGTGTTTGCTTTCCAAAAAGGGGTCATTTTGGGGGTAATTCCACTGTCCTGGTGCTCCAGGGCCTTCAAAAGTGTGATAGGTATGAATGAAATTTTATGTGCAATTTATGCTCCTAGAATGCCTGACGGTGCTCTCTGCATGTTCGGCCTCTGTATGTGGCAGGATGTGAAAAAGTCTCACACATGTGGTGTCGCCATACTCGGGATGAGTAGCAGAATATATTTTGGGGGTTAATTTTTACTATGTACATGCTAGGTGTTAGAAATATCTTATAACTTGACCAACTTGTGTAAAAATAAAAGCGTTTTCATTTTCTTTCCACGTTTTTCGAAGACTTGTGTAAAAAAAAATTAACCATTCAAAAGACTCATAATGCCTCATAGAATACAGTTGTATGCAAAAATTTTGGAACCCCTGACAATTTCTGCTCCTAGAATGCCTGACGGTGCTCCCTGCATGTTTGACCCCTCCATGTGGCCAGGGTGTGAAAGTCTCACACGAGTAGCGGAATATATTTTGGGGGGTTATTTTTGCTATATACATGCTATGTGTTTGAAATATAATATACATTCACCACTTTGTGAAAAAATATGTTTTCCTTTTCTTTCCACGTTTTCTGAAGACTTGTGGAAAAAAATGAACAATACAAAAGACTCATAATGCCTCATAGAATATACGTTGGGATGTTTTATTTCCAAAATGGGGTCATTTTGTGGGTAATTCTATTGTGCCGGTGCTGCAGGGCCTTCAAAAGTGTAATAGGTGATTAGGAAATCATATGTAATTTATGCTTCTAGAGCGCCTGACGGTGCTCCCTGCATGTTGGCCCTCTCTATGTGGCCAGGCTGTGTAAAGGTCTCACACATGTGGTATCACCATACTTGGGATGAGTAGCAGAATATATTTTGGGGGGTCATTTATGCTATGTACATGCTATGTGTTAGAAAAATCTAATAAATTGACCACTGTGTAAAAATAAAAGTGTTTTCATTTTCTTTCCACGTTTTTCGAAGACTTGTGTAAAAAAAATGAACCATTCAAAAGACTCATAATGCCTCATAGAATACAGTTGTATGCAAACGTTTAGGAACCCCTGACAATTTCCATGATTGTCATTTATAAATATTTGTGTGTTTGGATCAGCAATTTCATTTTGATATATCAAATAACTGAAGGACACAGTAATATTTCAGTAGTAAAATGAGGTTTATTGGATTAACAGAAAATGCGCAGTATGCATCAAAACAAGATTAGACAGATGCATAAATTTGGGCACCCCAACAGAAAAATCAAATCAATATTTAGTAGAGCCTCCTTTAGCAGAAATAATAGCCTCTAGACGCTTCCTATAGCCTGTAATGAGTGTCTGGATTCTGAATGAATGTATTTTGGACCATTCCTCCTTACAAAACATCTCCAGTTCAGTTACGTTTGATGGTTGCCGAGCATCGACAGCCCGCTTCAAATCACCCCACAGATGTTCAATGATATTCAGGTCTGGGGACTGGGATGGCCATTCCAGAACATTGTATGTGTTCCTCTGCAAAAATGCCCGAGTAGATTTTGAGAAGTGTTTTGGGTCGTTGTCTTGTTGAAATATCCAGCGTCGGCGTAACTTCAACTTTGTGACTGATTCCTCAACATTATTCTCAAGAATCTGCTGATATTGAGTGGAATCCATGCGACCCTCAATTTTAACCAGATTCCCAGTACCGGCACTGGCCACACAGCACCACATCATGATGGAACCTCCACCAAATTTTACTGTGGGTAGCAAGTGTGTTTCTTGGAACGCTGTGTTCTTTTGCTGCTATGCATAACGCCCCTTGTTATGACCAAATAACTCAATCTTTGTTTCATCAGTTCACAGCACCTTATTCCAAAATGAAGCTGGCTTGTCCAAATGTGCGTTTGCATACCTCAAGCGACTCCGTTTGTGGCATGTGTGCAGAAAAGGCTTCTTTCTCATCACTCATCTCATACAGCTTCTCGCTGTTCAAAGTGAGCTGAATTGTTGAACGATGCACAGTGACACCATCTGCAGCAAGTTGATATTGTAGGTCTTTGGAGGTGGTCTATGGGCTGTTTTTGACTGTTCTCACCATCCTTGACCTTTGCCTCTCCAATATTTTATGTGGCCTGCCACTTCTGACCTTAACAAGAACTGTGTCTGTGGTCTTCCATTTACTTACTATGCTCCTCACAGTGGACACTGACAGCTTATATCTCTGCGATAACTTTTTGTAGCCTTCCCCTAAACAATAATGTAGAACAATCTTCGTTTTCAGGTCATTTGAGAGTTATTTTGAGGTCCGCATCTTGCCACTCTTCAGGGGAGAGTCAAAGAGCACAACAACTTGCAATTGGCCACCTTAAATACCTTTTCTCATGATTGGATGCACCTGTCTATGAAGTTCAAGGCTTAATGAGCTCACCATACCAATTGTGTGTTCCAATTAATCAGTGCTAAGTAGTTACATGTATTCAATCAACAAAATGACAAGGGTGACCAAATTTATGCACCTGTCTAATTTTGTGTTGATGCATATTGCGCATTTTCTGTTAATCCAATAAACCTCATTTCACTACTGAAATATTACTGTGTCCTTCAGTTATTCGATAGATCAAGATGAAATTGCTAATCCAAACCCAAATATTTATAAATGACAATCGTGGAAATTGTCAGGGGTTTCTAAACCTTTGCATACAACTGAATACGTTGGGGTGTTTGCTTTCCAAAATGGGGTAATTTTGAGGGTAATTCCATTGTCCTGGTGCTCCAGGGCCTTTAAAAGTGTAATAGGGCTTTAGGAAATTAGATGTGAAATTTCTGCTCCTAGAATGCCTGACGGTGCTCCCTGCATGTTGGACCCCTCCATGTGGCCAGGGTGTGAAAAAGTCTCAAACATGTGGTATCGCCATACTCGGGGCGAGTAGCAGAATTTGCAGAAATATGCTGTGTGTGAGAAATAACTTGACAATTTTGTGCAAAAAAATAATTTCTTAATTTTCCCAAGAATTGTGGGAAAAAAAGTACAACTTCAAAAAACTCATCATGCCTCATACTAAATACCTTGGAATGTCTACTTTTCAAAAAGGGATCATTTGGGGGGTATTTGTACTTTCCTGACATTTCAGAGCCTCAAGAAATGAGATAGGCCATCAGTACATCAGGTGTGATCAATTTTCAGTGATTGGCACTATAGCTTGTAGACTCTAACCTTTACACAGACCAAATAATATACTTATTTGGGTTATTTTTACCAAAGATTGGAAGCAGTATAGGTCTTGGCCCAAATTTATGAACAAAAACTACTTATTTGCAAAATTTTATCATAGAAACTAAAAAAAAAAGTGTTTTTTTTAACATTTTCGCACTTTTTTCACTTATGTCGCAAAAAATTAAAAACCCAGAAGTTATTAAATACCACCAAAAGAAAGCTCTATTTGTGTGAAAGAAATTATAAAAAAATTGTTTGGGTACAGTGTAGCATGAGAGAGTAATTGTCATTCAAAGTGTGAGAGCGCTGAAAGCTGAAAATTTGTCTGGGCAGGAAGGGGGTATAAACGTCCTGTATTGAAGTGGTTAAAATATATACAGGCTAAAATATATATATATATATATATATATACACACATACATACATACATACATACATACACACACACACACACACACACACACACACACACACACACACACACAGTGTATTGAGTGTACACTATATATCAGTGCATTCGGGGTTGTATGGTATATAGTACACTACTTGACATAGTGTCTTAAAATATTCTACAGTCTAGTATATATACACACAGCATATTGAGTGTACATTATATCAGTGCATTTGGGGGATGTACGGTATATAGTACACTACTTGATGTGGTGTCTTAAAATATATACAGTCTAATATATATATACACACACATACATATATACACACACATACACACACACACACAGCGTATTGAGTGTATACTATATATCAGTGCATTTGGGGGTCAACTGTATTTAATACAGTGTAGTGTGGTGTTAAAAGAAATCCCCATCATGTCAGGAAGGCCACAAAAGAGAGGCAGACACTCCCAGACCACTAAAAGAGGGCAAGAAGCCTCTGTCTTCAACGAAAAGTGGTGGTGGCGGACATGGTGCATCCTCTGTAGGTGCCCAGGCCTGATGGAGTCAAGCAACCATCGTCAGTGTCTGCATTATATGGTGCAGGAATATCTAGGTTAAAGAGCAGACTTGGAGACCTTTCCAATTGAGCATCCACTGAGTTACTGGGTCTTGAGGATGGACCACTGGCCGGAACTTGCTGAATATGCAATTGAGCTACTGGCCTGTCCTGCATCCAGTGTGCTTTCTGAACGGACATTCAGTGCTGCTGGAGGGTTCGTAACTGATCAAAGAGTGTGCATGTCCACAGATTCGGTTAATAGGCTCACTTTTATAAAAATGAATCAGTCCTCCATCAGCAGCTATCAAGCCCTGATGCTGATGCAACTGATTAAATTTGCTAGGGATCTGAGATTCCTTTAAGACACTTCTGCCACTGCTCCTATTCCCCCTGTCCATAATCTAGAACGACATTTTGTATTTAGGGCACCACCAACACCCAAGGCCCAATTTTTCTGCACCTGGTTTACAAGGGCTTCCCATAACAATTTTTAAACTAATTTACAACAGCAGGCCCTGTTCCTCCATCCAACAAGAGTAACTGCAAGAGGTTACAGTGTTCTGGCACTGCCAACACCCAAGGCCCAATTTTTCAGCACCTGTTTGAATGGGGCATGTCATCACAATTTTTAAAATAATTTACAACTGCAGGGCCCGTTCCTGCACCCAACAAGAGTAATGTAAGGGGTTACAGTGTTCTGGCACTGCCAACACCCAATGCCCAATTTTTTGGCAACTGTTTGACTGGGGCATGTCATCACAATTTGTAAAATAATTTACAACAGCAGGGTTCGCGCCAAAATTTTTTAAAAAATGGCGTAGGGGTCCCCCCAAAATCCAAACCAGACCCTTATCTGAGCACACAGCCCTGGCATTGCAGGAGGGGGTGGGAACGAGCAAGCACCCCCCCTGAACCATACCAGGCCAACCCTGGCTGGTGGTTGTGGGGTTCTGCAGGCAGGGGGCTTATCAGAATCTGGAAGCTCAATTTAATAAAGGGGGCCCCCAGATGCCGACCCCCCTATGTTAATGGGTATGGGGCACATTGTAACCCTACCTTTTCACCATAAAAGGAGTGTAGTGGTACAAAAAACAAGAGGTAGTCCTTTATTGTGTAAAATAGCTCTTCTTTCTTCCTCCATCTTCTCCTGCCCCGGTCTTCTGCTTCTTTCAGTCTTCTTCCTTCCTCTGTCATCTTCTTCTTCCTTCTTTCACCATCGCCACTCTCCTGCTGCTGCAGCCGTGCAGTCAAGAGGCATCTTCCAGAATGGGCGGTCTGCAGTCTGACACTTATTTTAAAGGTAAGGGCGGGGCCACCCAGTGATGTAAATGAATGACCCCGCCCCTTCTGATGTCATTCGTTGTCATGGGGGGGCGGGTCACCCATTTAGGTCACCGGGTGGCCCCGTCCCTTCTTATAAAAGAAATGTCAAACTGAAGACCGCCCATTCTGGGAGACGGCATGGCTGCGGCAGTGGGAGAGTGGCGGTGGTGAAATAAGAAGGAAGAAGAAGATGAAGATTGAAGACAAAGAGGAAAGAAGACCAAAAGAAGAAGCAAAAGACCAGAAGGACTGGGGCAAGAAAAAATGGAGGAAGAAAGAAGAGCTATTTTACACAATAAAGGACTTGTCAAAAACTGCCTCTTGTTTTTTGTACCACCATACTCCTTTTTTGGTGAATGGGTAGGGGTACAATGTACCCCATACCTATTCACATAGGGGGGTTGGGATCTGGGGGCCCCCTTATTAAAGGGGCTTCAAGATTCTGATAAGCCCCTGCCAGCAGACCCCCACAACCACCGGCAAGGGTTGTAGGAATGAGGCCCTTCTCCCCATCAACATGGGAACAAGGTGCTTTGGGGGGACCTCAAAGCGCCCTCCCCATGTTGAGGGCATGTGGCCTGGTATGGTTCGAAGGGGGGGTGCTCACTCATCCACACCCCCTCCTGCCCTGCCAGGTAAGTGTGCTCGGATAAGGGTCTGGTTTGGATTTGGGGGACCCATACACCATTTTTAAAAAAAATTTCATGACCTGAAGGGTCTGTTATGGACTTTGGGGGGAACCCTACGCAATTTTTTTTTAAAAAATTTGGGGCGGGGTTCCCCTTAAAATACATACCAGACCTGAGGGGGACCCCCCAGGCACGGTATTTCCAGTTCCCACCCAGCCACTGCATATATACAGCCGGGTGGGTGCTTCCTCCTTCTGAGTGGATATTCAGGAACGTCCTTCAGAAAGAGTGGGATCATGCGGCCGCGTGCCTGCACAGCATCACATTTCCGATGCGCACATATCACTCGGACACGGCGCATCTCAGATCGGCAGGAGGGCTCTGTGATTAGCCCTCCTGATCACATGATGGCTGTGTCCAATCATAGCCATCATGTGATGTAAACAGAAAGCCGGTTGCTAGGCGAGCTGAAAATTGGTCTGGGAAGGAAGGGGGTGAAAGTGCCCAGTATTGAAGCGGTTAAAATCACTGCTCCTGAAAAAACGATTGATTTAAAAACTTTTTTTGCATTGATACATGTCCCCTAAGGCAGGACCCAGGTCCCCATATACTTTTCAGGGCAATAACTTGCATATAAGCCTTTAAGGTGAGTACTTTTGATTTTTCATGTTTGAATCCCATTGATTTTAATAGCGTTCGCACAAATTTTTAGCCTGTTCGCAAGTTCTGGTGCGAGCTGAACCGGGGAGTGTTTGGTCCATCTCTAATAGTCAGTATGCTTTACAAAATCTGGGGACACATGCTTCTGAGAAAAATCCAAGGTTTTGTCAAACGAAAATCGGATCGTGTGTACAAGGCTTTAGTCAAAGCAACGTTTCTACAGAAAATGGCAAACATTCATGGATAAAGCACTTTCTCAAGAGGAGATGACCTCCTTTAACAAATCTTCCCATCTATACTATAAAGACCTCAAGGACCTCTGCGACCAATCCAACTGAGCCTTCTCTCATATCCTCCTATGGTATCAATGGACAATTACAATTACAATCTTGCACTATCAGTACTTAACCACTTCAATACTGGGCACTTAAACCCCCTTCCTTCCCGGACCAATTTTCAGCTTTCAGCGCTGTTGCAGTTTGAATGACAATTGCGCGGTCATGCGACACTGTACCCATATGAAATTTTTATCATTTTTTTCACACAAATAGAGCTTTCTTTTGGTGGTATTTAATCACCCCTGGGTTTTTTATTTTTTGCGCTATAAATTAAAAAAAAAAGACAAACATTTTTCAAAAACAATGCATTTTTCTGCGTTTCTGTTATAAAATTTTGCAAATAAGTAATTTCTCTTGATAAATTTTGACCAAAAATCATACTGCTACATTTCTTTGGTAAAAATAACCCAAATTGGAGTTTATTTGGTGTTGGCGGACAGACAGATGTGACGGGGACTGTGACAGATGTGACGGTGACATACAGATGTTTTGTGTATGGTGACAGATGTTTGAGGACTGTGACAGATGTTTGGGGAACCACTCCTAAAGTACGTCTTTCGACAGTGTCTAGCGGGGGGTGTGTCACGTGGTTCGTGTGACTATGGGGACAGGTGTATGTACAGTGTGACAGTGGGGTATTTTGTCAGGGGTTTTGTAGACATACAGGGGTTTTGTAGACAGTGGTATGTGTTGTAGACAGTGTCAGGGGTTTGTAGACAGTGTCAGGGGTTTGTAGACAGTGTCAGGAGTTTGTAGACAGTGGTATGTGTTTTGT
>BLSH010383449.1:2768471-2780744 GCA_018402905.1 Glandirana rugosa | reverse complement strand
TTTTAATTTAAGTCACAGAATAGAACGGGTTACAGTAATAGGGGATTCACTTGATAATTTTGTAACCCGGATCCGGTTATGACTGTGTCGGATGGGTGAAGTTTATTTTGCAGGCTGGTTTGGTATGGAGAGGATGGTGAGGTATTATGGAATTTATTAAGCCTTAAGTTTGAATTTAATCTTCTTATGTGAGCTTGTTGTCGGGAGGATTTTCGGGTTATGTGCTTACTTACTGGCTACTAGGTCTGGCTGACCCTACTTGGATTTTTTGTATAATCTTCTTTCTTAATCCTGCTTATATGTTGAATTTTAGGTATTATGGAGTGGTAGGAGAGGTATGGTTTGGTCGGACGTTTTATTTGAAGTGGGTAGGCTGTGTCAGTATTGGCCTAGGCCCAATGTTTTAATAGTTCACTTAGGGGATAATGACATTGGGCAAGATAAGACACTGAATTTAATTTTTAGATTCAGGGAAGACATTCATTGCCTCCATTTGCTTTTTCTGGAGGCGGTCATTGTCTTTTCTGAAATCATTCCTAGATTAAGGTGGTTAGAATCTTCTAATTTGAGACCTTTGGAAAAAATTAGGAAGCGCATCAACAGGTCCCTTCAAAAGTTTATGCCATCAGTGGGTGGGTTTTCTTTTCGCCATACCGAATTAGAAGGTGGGTTGCATGGTCTGTATCGTGACGATGGGATTCACCTTTCGGATGTGGCTCTTGATATTTTTAATGCCAACCTTGCCACCTGCATTGAAAGGGCCGCGGTTGTGGGAGTTTTGTGACAGGTGTTATCCCACCTGTCTGGTGGGGTAATTTAAAGTGATTGTTATGTATGGGGCTCGAGTCGTGGTGACTGAGCCTCTTTATGGTAATGTGTTATGTATTGAAACGTTTAATAAGATTTGAATTAAAATATTAAACCAATTAATAAAGATGGCCGCGGCCAATTTATATCCAAAAGATGTTTGTGGTTTAATTATTGTGGTTAAAAATACCGCCTACAGTCCCCATATGGATTCACTTGATTTTTTAATATGTATAATTACTATTATATACTATATGATTTATTATGTATCAATCATTGGGCTGCATTCACGTCTAGGTGTTTTGAGAATGCACGCAAAATTGTGCGAAGTTCTTGCATGTTTGTGTATGCGTTTTTCACCAAATGCATAGGGTCTTCCATTGATTTCAATGGGCTGCCCTACATCTGACAAATGTTTTAAAGTAGCTCACGTAGATTTTTGAGCCATGCATTTTAAGTCATTTGTTGAGTGTGTTAACATACAGAAAAATGCATTTCTGTATGCCATGCTTGAGGTATACCACAAGAGTGACACGTGCTAATTTTTTTAAACATGTACAAACCTGCTCAATTTTGTGCATATTTTAAAAATGCTTAGGAGTGTCAGAAGTCTTATGTATATTTATTATCTAATACACTGTATATTTATCATTTTTCATGTATTTAATATTCTATCATATAACCAAAGGAAATTTTGGTTGAATGAAATCCATTATAATATTTATGAAGAATATGCCTGTCTTTCAGTAATATTAAAACAATTTCATTGACTTTGGATCTTTATTGTCCTAAAACACCTTTCTGATTAGGGGCCAACATAGGCCACAAGACACATTGACAAAGTTTTAATACATACATTTACTGCTGTAAAGGGACTCCACTGCGCAATTCTCCATATATAAATGGCGATTCACACAGCCGCAGTTGCAGGTGGGTGCATGCTGCCGCCAGCACACTCTCGTGCCTGCCGCACGCTGCGTTTGTGTGGCCGGGCAGACTCAGTGTCCGCTGGCGACCCGCGATTGCCTAATACAGAGGCAGAATGGGGAACCGCCAATGTAAACACGTCAGTTTCCAGTTCTGTCAAGGGACATGATAGGGATCTACTGATCGCTGTAATCGGAATCAGTTAGATCTGTCATGTACCTGCCATCCCAACTCCCACACAGTTAGAACACAGTGAGGGAGCACATTTAACCCCTTGATTGCCCCCTACAGTTAAACCCCTTCCCTGCCAGTGACATTTATACAGTAATCAGTGGCTATTTTTAGCTCTGATCACGTATAAATGTAAATGGTTCCAAAAAAAAGTGTCAAAAGTGTCCGATCTGTCCGCCACAATATCGCAGTCCTGATAAAAATTGCAGATTGCTGCCATTACCAGTAAAAAAGAAATAAAAATGCCATGAACCAATTCTCATAGTTTGTAGATGTGATAACTTTTGTGCAAACCAATCAAATGTTTTGCGATTTTATTTACCAAAAATATGTAGAATACATTTTGGCCTAAACTGATGAATACATTCGTTTTTTTATATATTTTTTGGATATGTATAAAAAAAAGTAAAACCTATTTTTTTTTCAAAATTGTCGCTCTTTGTTTATTTTTTAAAAACTGCAGAGGTGATCAAATGCCACCAAAAGAAAACTCTATTTGTGGGAAAAGAGGGCATCAATTTTGTTTGGGTACAAGGTGGCATGACCGTGCAATTGTCAGTTAAAACGACGCAGTGCCGAATCACAAAAAGTGTTCTGGTCAGGAAGGGAGTAAATTCTTCCGGAGCTGGAATGGTTAAAGACCCTCTTATATCACAAAAGTTACATTCAAGCATCACTTCCTCTACAGGCTCCTCTCTGAAGCTGAACCTAGCTGCAACAGCTCTGCCTTGGTCTCTATACTAGAAGGAAGTGCATTGACATTACTCATGATGTCACATCACTTCCAAAGTAAACAATGCAGAAGCATTATTTTTACATTGATCTGCTACAAACATTGTGTAGCAAGATCAGATATCCAAGAGCTTATCATTCCTGCTCCTCTGCATAATGCTCAATGCCACCTGACAGCCAGCGGTTCTGGCATGCATCAATCCTCCAAAGCTGCAGATTCCCTGTGCCATTTTAAAACAGCATATTGTCCCGGTGCCGTTTTAAAATTATTCCTGGGTCTCAAGTGGTTAAAACTAGTTTGCCAATGCCTGTTGCTTCTGTTAAGTGCCTACTTAAAGGGACAATCATAATTTTCCTTAAGATCTTCATCACACCTGGATTTTCGTTGTTTTGTATTTTCGGATTTTCGTTCTTTTGGTTTTTTTAGATTTTCGTTCTAACTTTCGGATATTTGTTCTTTCAAATTTTTGGATTTCCGTCCTTATTTTTAGATTTTCGTTCTTTCGAATTGTCGAATTTAGGATGTTTGTTCATTCGGAATTTCGAATTTCAGATTTTCGTTCATTTGGATTTTCGAACTGCGGTTTTTGTTTTCTTCAGATTTTCGTTCTTTTCAAAAACGTGTTTTCGGAAAAATTTGGGAAACGGATTTTCGTTATTTGGACGTTTCCGAATGAAAATTCTGAATTTTGAGGTAAAACGAATGTGGAACAAAATTTATTGCACAGGTCTAAACATAAGGTTAGGGCTAGCATTAGACTTAGCAGGCTAGCACTGGGCTTAGCATTAAGGTCATGGTTAAAGACAATTTACTGTATATCGCATTACCTAACATTATGTTCTCAGCTTTTGAAGGGGTCTTTTTTTGGCACAAGAACAGGTCCAGGATCCTTGAATGGAGTTTCACCAACCCCTAAGAGCCATTTAAATCACAGGACTAAAAACAACATTAACCCCTCCAGGCTGATGTAACATATATGCAGTCTCACAGAAGTGGGCTTTTTTCCATGAGGCCTCATATATGTGTTTCTCCCTTTGTGCTGGGAGAACGCCACGTGGTGCGCTTTCAGCACAGAGACAGGAGTCTCACCGAGAACCCCGGTTACTGATTCTGGGTCACCTTATCGTTGTAGTAGCCTCTGTTTGGCTACGGCAGTGATCAGTCACTGTGAAGCCAACCACTATGCTTTTTTTCTGAGAATGGAGAAGAAAGATACAAGGTATATTTCACGTTCTTTGCAGAAAGAAAAAAAAGTGTTTAGTGTCTGTAAAAAAAAAATTAAGAAAAAAAAAATAAAGAATACCTAGATCAAGGTTTTATCTAGGTCAGTGGCAGGGTTAGGGTTTGGGTCAAGTAAGTCAAAGGTCAAGGTCAGGGTCAGTATATTTTGGATAGGTCTTTTTTTTTAATTAACATTAGTGTCAGTTAGTGTCAGTGTGTTTTAGGTAGGAAACAATTAAGCAAAATGTGCACTATTGCTTCTGGGCTATGCTACAGGTACAAACAAAATACACATATGTGGTATTCTTGTGATCATCAGGAGCAGGAACATTTATTTTGGGTTGTTCTTTGGTGGTAGATTGGTAGTAACAAGAAATATACAGCTAAATTTAAAAAAGAAATATATATATTTATTACGATTTTGGGCCTATTTTTGATAATAAAAAAACAGGAGATATCCATAACTATTTACTACCAAATAAAAGCCCAAATTATCCCGATAAAAACAAGATATAATCCACCTGGATGCAGAAAGCAGTTGTGATAATATATGCTGCTTTATTAATACATGTCAAAGTTGCAAACTTGTGCTCAGGCATTTCGATTACTTTTACCCTTAGGTGTAAAGGGGTTAAGAAATTCTCCATTTTAATTTCCCATGGGACTTTCAAGGAAATAGTAAAAACCATAAAATTAAGTCATCAGTCTTTATTTACAATGTTTAACCACTTCCCACCCACCGTATGCAGAATGATGGCAGGGAAGTGGTTCAGTTATCCTGACTGGGCGTAATATGATGTGCAGCAGGATAACCCGTGATCGCTTGGCGATAGGTGGTGTGGTGTGTCACAACTGCATCTCCGATCCAGGTAAAGAACCTCTGATGTAGGCTCTTTACCACATGATTAGCTGTGACCAATGAGAGCTGGTCACAGTGTGAACCAGAAAGTGCCGGTAATCGGCTTTCCTCGGTTCGTGCTTACAGGGAGAGCCGATTGGCAGCTCTCCTGTCAGAGGGGGGGTGTGCACTGATAATAAGAGCATTGGTTATCAGCACAGCCCCCATCAGAGGTGCCCACCACAGCTGACAATCAATGCCCATCAGCTGCCAGTCAGTGCATATCAAAATGCCAGTCAGTGTCCACCAAAGTGCCCATCAAAGTGCCAATCAGTGTCCATCAGTAATGCCTGTCAGTGCCCTTCACAGATGCCAATCAGTGTCCATCAGTAATGACTGTTAGTACCTCCTCATCAGTGCTGCCTATCAGTGCCATCTATTAGTGCCCACCAGTGCCACCCATCAGTGCCAACCAGTGCCACCTATCAGTGTCCACCAGTGCCACCTATCAGTGCCCATCAGTGCTGTATATCAGTGTAGACTATCAGTGCCCATCAGTGCTGCATATTAGTGCTGCCTATCAGTGCCCATCAATACTACATATTAGTGCCGCCCATCAGTGCCACACATCAGTGCTGCCACATCAGTGCTGGATCCCAATCACGCCACATCATGTAGAGACGTTGTTTGTTCTCCCTATATTGGTAAACATAACTCGTGGCTCAGAGCCTTACATCAATTATGTTTAAATGTAGCATTTATGTGTAGGAGGGTTCCACCACCATTGAAAATCTTGCCAGATAGCCAAAAGTATTGAGACACCTGCCTTTACACACACATGAAATTTAATGGCATCCCATTCTTAGTCCGTAGTGTTCATTATTGATTTAGCCCACCCTTTGCAGCCATAACAGCTTCAACTCTTCTGGGCAGGCTGTCCATAAAGCAAAGTCCGTAAAGACATGGATGAGGGAGGTTGGTGTGGAGGAACTTGACTGGCCTGCACAGAGTCCTGACCTCAACCAGATAGAACCCCTTATGGCTGATTTAGAGCAGAAACTGCGAGCCAGCCTTCTCATCCAACATCAGTGCCTGACCTCACAAATGGGCTTCTAGAAGAATGGTCAAACATTCCGATAGACACACCCCTAAACCTTATGGACAGCCTTCCCAGAAGAGTTGAAGCTGCTATATCTGCAAATGGTGGCCCAACTCTATACTGAACCCTGGGCTGCCATTATAGTTCATGTATGTGTAAAGGCACATGTCCCAATACTTAGGACAATATATTGTATATTTAAATATGTAAGCAGAAGCCCGCGCACACTAATATTTGTATGCGATATTTGTTATTAGATAAAGTGTGAGATAAGAGGTGGGCTGCTCGCAAAAAACAACTGATCCAATTGTTCTAAAACGTATAGAAAATTACTTGCAGCGCCCAAAGAGACATATTGAAGGAAACCAAAATGAAAAGCAATAAAGCAACAATAAACGTAAAAGCTGTTCAAAAGTCCCAATAAAAGGAAGATGGCTGCATAAAAGGTAAATCTTGTTACTCATTAATCCATATAGATCATAAACAGTTCAAAATCTTATCTGTGTAGAGGAACTCAAGCCCACAGGGTATTCTGATGAATCCAATACACCAATAATGGATGTAAGCTTACCAGAATCCTGTAGGTAATGCGCAGGTATCAAAATATCATCTCTGGTATGGATAGTCTGATGTCATCGGGATCCTGTAGAGAGTATGCGGGTCTCGGATATCCAACTCAGGGATAGGATGGTCTGATGTCATCTATCCGTGGAAACCAAGGTGAAGAAAAGGCAAGAACAATTCCTGTCCAGGTGGATGACTCCAACTTCTCCAGCCGGCTTATCTCAAACAGTAGCAGTACACACCATATCGCAATGGATAAAGAAAAAAGATCCGCAATAGTGTGATACTGTATATTGAAAATTTATTTCAACAAGAAAAATAAATGGTACTCACAATGCATTTGAATAAAAAGAGCTCTAGTAATAAAATCGTGACAGGGGGGTCTGGAATTGTTCTTGCCTTTTCTTCACCTTGGTTTCCACGGATAGATGACATCAGACCATCCTATCCCTGAGTTGGATATCCGAGACCCGCATACTCTCTACAGGATCCCGACGACATCAGACTATCCATACCAGAGATGATATTTTGATACCTGCGCATTACCTACAGGATTCTGGTAAGCTTACATCCATTATTGGTGTATTAGATTTATTGGGCTTGAGTTCCTCTACACAGATAAGATTTTGAACTGTTTATGATCTATATGGATTAATGAGTAACAAGATTTACCTTTAATGCAGCCATCTTCCTTTTATTGGGACTTTTGAACAGCTTTTACGTTTATTGTTGCTTTATTGCTTTTCATTTTGGTTTCCTTCAATATGTCTCTTTGGGCGCTGCAAGTAATTTTCAATATATTGTATATTACTTGTGACACTGAGCAAGGCTATGGACTTAGGGCTTGTTCACACCACAGTGATGGACAAGATATGTGCTCACTGCAGACTAGCTGAGTGGCTAGTAAAACCACCTGGCACCCCTAGTGGTTGCTGGTTCACATCCCGGATATGCTAATGCTTGTGTTGAAGTTTATATGTTCCCCCCGTGTGTGGGTTTCTCACCACAATCCAAAGACAGGCTGGAATTTTATTTGTTTCTGGTCCAAATAGTCCGTAATGTAAGCAAGTTATTTTGGTACTTTAAATTGGAAGCTCATTGCAGCCAAGGACTTGGACATTTCAAATTGTAGAGTTTACACTGCACAGGTACATCTGGTTAGAAAACTGTTGTTTTCAGTGTTTCTCAACTCCAGTCCTCAAGGTGCCCCAATAGGTCATGCTTTCAGGATTTCCCTCAGATGAAACATCTGTGGTAATTACTAAGGCAGTGAAACTGATCAGATCACTTGTACAAAATAATGGCAAGCCTGAAAACATAGCCTGTTGGGGGTACTTGAGGACAGGGTTGAGAACCACTGAATTTTGTCCTGGAGTTATACTGATCTGATGAACATAGCCAAGGGTTAATACAGCAAATAGTATTAGGTGTTTTAGCCCCTCAGGTGAAATCAATTTGAACAGACAGATTGAAAGATAACGGTGGGCGTGTACTTTTATTGGGCGTGTGTCAGTGTGCTAGCTTATATAAGGGACTTCTTTAGGGGGGGTTGGTTTTGCCTGACGAGAGGCCAGTTTTTTTGCTGTGGTTTTTGTGGGCTAAGGAATGATATTGTGCATAATGACAAATTCCTCACTAGAGCGGTTTGTTTTCTGAAATTATTGTGCATTTTGACCATCAAAAGTGGCTTGATTTGACCATGCTGTCCAATTGGGGTGTATATTGTTTGTCTTACCATGCATTCTTCTAGGGAAAAAAATACTCACCAATGTATGCGTGTAGAATGTAGGGGGGAGGGGTGTAATTGTTTGAATATGTACCTTTTTAAATATTATGTTGTACTGCTTTGTTAGAATGACTGTTAAGTATCTTTCTATAATTTTGCAGCTAATAATGTGAGGTGGGTGTTTAGTAGTTCTATGCAATGTGTGGGCGGTTATACACTGTGAAAGTAAAGCTGTGTCCACTGTAAGGTTTAGTCCAATTTTAGATTGTAAGCTCCTATGAGCAGTGCCCTTAGAACCAAATTGCTAACCGTTTTGCTAAATGTATATATACTGTAAATTCTTTAATGCCAGTAAATATGTACATACTTGTGTTTCTGCTGGCAAAATGAAAGGAAATTGATTGTGCTTGTTTTTCTCTTCTGTAACTTACTTTTTAATTCGTTTTGGGAGGTGGTGGTTTTGGGGAAGCGGATTACCTTCCTTCGGGCCGGTTCACACTGCTGCGGTGTCCGAGCTTTGATATGATTTGCAGTGCAAATCACATACGATCTCTGTGCTATGCAAATTCAGCCATACAGATAGTATGGCTGAATTCATATCTCATCCTGACCAAACTCGCACAGGACCTTTTTTGTTATGCAGCAGAATCGGATCACATGGGCGTTCACATCCATGCAATCCAATTCCTGTCCGAATTTGCAGTGCGATCTGCAAACTGATTTGGGGGTGTCATTAGCTTTCTATTGACACTCCCAGCAGTTTGCATATGGCAGTGTGAACTGCCTGTAAGTCGGGTGCGATGTGGGAACCTGCAGTGGATTCACACGATTCCTGCACATCATATGACTCACAAGCAGTTAACACTGCCATATGCAAACTGATGGGAGTGTCAATAGAAAGCTGACATCCCCAAATCAGTTTGCAGATCACACTGCAAACTCAGACAGGAAACGGATCGCATGGGAATAAATACCCATGCGATCCTATTCTGATTCAGAACCAAAAAAGGGTCCTGTGCGAGTTTGGTCTGACTGATGTGATTTCAGCCATACTCTCTGTATGGCTGAAATCTCATCGCACAGAGATCGCATGTGATTTTTACTGCAGTGCGGTGAGATTCACATGCAATCTCAGACAACTGTGCAGTGAGAACTGGCCCTCAGCCCCTATTCACATTAGCGCAATAGGCGACATCAAATGTGATTTGTAACGCACTGGAAATCACATGTGATGTCTGTGTGATGCGATTTCAGCCATACAGCTAGTATGGCTCAAATTGCATCACAGTGGGGCTAAACTCGCACAGGACCTTTCTTGCGTCGGGACCAGAATCTGATTGCATGGGTGGTCACACTTCTGTGATCTGATTCATGTTCGAACTGGCAATTCGCACTGTCATATGTGAGCTGAAATGGAGGCGTCATTAACTTTGCATTGACATTCCCCTCAGTTTGCATATAGCAGTGTGAGTCAGGTGCGATGCGGGGATATGCGGGGTTCCCGCATCGCACTAGTGTGTACCAGTGCTGATAAGTCATCCTCTTATTTATATTTGCATAGTCCTTACAGATAATCATCAGCAGAAAAAATTCAGGAAGTGTAATGTGGCTGTAAACAGGAAGTGATGTGTGCACATGGGCTGGAAGCAATTGTGTGGTGGCACCAAATAAACAAATCAATGAAACCTACCCACACCAAATATAGCCACCACATCCCCCCTACATTGATAAAAAATGTAATTTCAGCATGCTTTTGGCTATAATGTATTGCCCCCCCCCCCCCCCCCATACCAAGCTCTCTGGCTCAGGGATGGATTTCAAGGGGAACCCCATGCCAAATTTAAAAAAAATGGTGTTAGGGTCCCCCTGACATCCAAACCAGATCCCAAAGCATGCTCCCCATGTTGAGGGCATGTGGCCTGATAAGGCTCAGAGGGGGGGGTGCTCACTCGTCCCCACCCCCTCCTGCCATGTCAGGGCTGCGTGTTTGGATAAGGGTCTGTTTTGGATTTTGGGGGGACCCCAATGCCATTTTTTTTAAATTTGGGGTGGGGTTCCCCTTAAAATCCATACCAGACCTGAAGGGCCTGTTACGGACTTTGGGGGGGGGGGGACTCCTATGCAAATTTAAAAAAATGTTGCCAGATTTCCCCTTAAAATCCACACCAGACTCGAAGGGCCTGGTATGGGCTGGGGGGGGGACCACCAAAGCAATGCTTTTTCAATGAACTTTATCTATATTACCGGGGGGGAAAAATATGATGTAATACTCCACATCCATTTTTTTCATGGGAAAGAACAGCTTATGCAGAAAGCAAAGTCCCTCTGGGTACTACCAGACCCTTCAGCCAACTACAGCATTTTGCAGTCCTATCCCAGCATACCTTAAGCCGCCGCAGACAACTGAATACTATCACGAAAGCATTACGCACCCATAATGTACAATACCAGTGAATAGGCACAACAAAAATGCCCATTACACAAAAACGGATCCAAACACATTATATCCATTCTCCAAGACTGCCTTCAGCTGCTGCAACAATGGCAAATTATCCTAGACGCAGCAGATACATCACAGATGGATCAAAGCAACAGCATCAAAAACGGCGCTCTATTGCCTCAAAGAGCACCTGCCAACCACACTGGGTAACAGCCGCCTCTGGACACCTTATCAGGGCCCTGTGTGAAAAAGTTCCTTACTCGGCCTCTAAGAACTTTTTGTACCCCATCTTTCCCCTATTAAAGGGCTCCCTTAGCTCTACTTTGAGCTGATCAGTTGAAGCCCTTCCTCAGTTGCCTCTTGTTTAGGCACACACCTGACTCTTAGTGATGTTCCTTTTTTTTCTTGTTACCTCCCTTTTTCACCATCGACAAGCACTTGCGGTATACATCACACCACATCGAACCACCAACAGAAGACGCCTTCAACCCAATAGCAAAAGCAACCTAACCCACCTCCAAACAAACCACTCCAATGACAACTGAAGCCCCCACAAACTGTCGATCAATGCAAAGGGTTTAAACCACCCAGCCAGAAGAGCATCCTTGTGGAAACTAGCTGAACAGACAAAATGTCACATGAAGACCCACTTCCAAGCACCCAACCCACCAAACTGCAAGAATTAAAATTACTCCACTACATTCTTGGCGAATGTCCCCAAGAAGAAAAAACTAAAATTAAAATTCAAACTCCAATCCTTCGTAGCAAATGGAGAAGGAAGATGCATTATCTTAATTTGCCACATCAGCGACTCAACATTCACCATCGTCACAGCTTATGCCCCAAACACTCAGCAACTTAGATTCCTAAAGAGACTACACAAAAAAGTCAGCAAAATACAGACCTGAGCAACAATCTGGTGCGGTGACTTTAATACCACAGTGGACCCTTCACTTGACACCTCCTCCGTGCCACCAAGAATCAGACCATCACTGGGACCCCTCTTACCCTCATTTCAGCCTTATGTCTGGCGTTGCCAACACGCCAAAGAAAAAGTCTATACTGTCTTCTCTACCTGCCATAACTCCTACTCCAGGATAGATTTTTTCTTAACCGACCAGTGGACACTACAAAAAAATCTCCAACTCAAGCATCCTTCCCATTACATGGTCCGACCATGCCCCTGTAAGTATAACCATCAAAGACAACACTTGCTCCCCTTCAGCTTACATCTGGAGAATGAACACTAAGATTCTCCAAAGTCCTGACTAGAGTTGAGCGAACACCTGGAAGTTCGGGTTCTGCTGGTCCGTCCGAACTTCGGGACAAAGTCCGGGTCCGGACGGAACCCGAACGATCGCACGGACAACGAACCCCATTGAAATCAATGGGGACCCGAACTTTTAGGCACAAAAATGGCTGTAGGAAAGTCCTGGAAAGCCCCAGAGGGCTGCAAAAGGAAGTAAAATGGGGGTAAGGGTAGGGCAAGTGCCCTACAAAAAAATGGGGACAGGGAAATAACTGTAAATATTTAAAAAAAAATAAAAACATAAAAAAAGCAAAAATGGAGGTGAATGTGGATCATCTTCAAACTGTGTCTGAAAAGTATTAATTAACGGTAGAAGCCATATAACTGTTCTAAAATCATCTTCAAACTAGGGCAAGTGCCCTACAAATAAATGGGGAT
>BLSH010383449.1:2699275-2713811 GCA_018402905.1 Glandirana rugosa | reverse complement strand
GCGAACCGCGACGGAGAATTGATCACAACTCGCTTGGGTCTGACATTGCAAGCCCAGGTATGGCTTGAAAGCCCACAGGCACCGTGCCTGGGCCTGGGCCTGGGCCTGTAAAGTTTTTAGCAAGCCCAAGTCTGGCTCCAAGACGAAAAAATGAGATGCACAACTCTTCGACGTCCCGTCGGTTAGTTGTTCGCAAAGTGACCAAACGGGAATCTTCGGTAGTGTCGGTACGGATGATTACCGTACCGACACTAACCGGTCACGTAGTACACTGGGTCGGAGAAATATTCGACCTGCCAATCACAGCCATGCCATTAGTAGGCATGGCTGTGATGGCTTCTAAGGGCAAACCAGTGAAACGCTTGTTGATTGGCTGCCCTGCAGCTTCTCAACACGTAGAGTAAAAAAGCAGAACCTCGGTCTGAACCCGAACGATTTTTGAAATGTCCGGGTCCGGGTCCGGGTCCGTGCCACGGACACCCGAAAGTTCGGTATGGACCCGAACGTTACAGTCTGGGTTCGCTCAACACTAGTTAAGAGGCAGCGCCAAGCGCAGATTAAAAAAATTACTGACGAAATACACTCACTAGAGACAGCCAATAAACAAACAACGTCCACAACAAATTCTGAACAGTTAACAAAACTCCGCCTAGACCTCAGAGCGCTATTAATGGACGGTTTTGAGAAAGCCTCCAGGAAACTTAAGATGCAATACTATGCAATGGGTAACAAGGCAGGTAAATTATTAGCTCAGAGACTGAAGGGTTACAGACACAAAACGAATATACCATATATATTTCATCCCCTCACTAAGGAAAAACACCACCACCCTAAGGACATAGCAGACGCCTTTAGTAAATACTATGAGGCATTATATAACCTTAACCACTTCCATACCGGGCCTGTTTTTTTGGGTTCTGTGTTACGACTTAAAAACAGGTATTTTTGCTATAAAATTACTTAGAACCCCCAAACATTATATATATATTTTTTTCTAACACCCTAGAGAATAAAACGGTGGTCATTGCAAAACTTTATGTCACACCGTATTTGCACAGCGGTCTTCCAAGCGTGCATTTTTTTGAATAAATTCAGTTTTTTTAGTTAAAAAATAAGAAAACAGTAAAATTAGGTCAATTTTTTTCCATATTGTGAAAGATAATGTTACGCCGAGTAAAATGATACACAACATGTCATGCTTCAAAATTGCGTCCGCTCGCGGAATGGCGACAAACTTTGTAACTTAAAAAACTCTATTGGCGAAGTTTAAAAAAATTCTACAGGTTAGCAGTTTTGCGCTACAGAGGAGGTCTAGTGCTAGAATTATTGCTCTTACTCTAACGATTGCGGTGATACCTCACATGTGTGGTTTGAACACCATTTTAATATGTGGGCGGGACGTACGTATGCGTTTGCTTCTGCGCGCGGGCTCGGTGGGACGGAGCGCTTTAAATTTTTTTTTTTTTAACTACTTCCCGACCGCCGCATGCAAAATGACGGCAGGGAAGTGGCTTAGTTATCCTGACTGGACGCCATATGACGGCCTCAGGATAACAAGCCGCCGCGCGCCCGGGGGGGCGCGCATCGCGGCGATCGGTGATGTGGGAGGTCAGTCTGACCCCCTGCAATACCGATCTCAGTAAAGCGCTTCGATCCGAAGCACTTTACCATGTGACCAGCCGTGACCAATCACGGCTGGTCACAGTGTAACACAGGAAAGCCGTTTACCGGCTTTCCTGTACTCAGGTCTGCAGACCTGAGGAGCGGAGAGCCTATCGGCTGCATCCCTGACAGGGAGGGTTTGTGCTGATGATTTATCAGCACAGCCCTCCCTCGGATCGCCACCCTAGACCACCAGGGAGCCTGCCCAGGGACCACCAGGGATGTGCCCACCCAGGACCACCAGGGAGCCGACCAGGGATCACAAGGGAGCCGATCTGGACCACCAGGGAGACCCCCCTAGACCACCAGGTAAGTGACATAGTGCCCAGTGTGGATGGCACTCAGTGCCACCTTCAGATGCCACCCTAGACCACCAGGGAATGAGCCCCTATCAGTGTATATGCCCACCAGTGCCCCTATCAGTGCCCACCAGTGCCCCTATCAATGCATACCAGTGCCACATATCAGTGCCCACCATTGCCACCTACCAGTGCCCACCTATCAGTGCCCATCAGTGCCACCTATCAGTGCCCAGTGCCGCCTATGAGTGCCAATCAGTGCTGTCTATGAGTGCCCATCAGTGCCACTTAGCAGTGTCTGTCAGTGCTACATATCAGTGCCCATCAGTGCTGTATATCAGTGCCACCTCTCAGTACCGTCAGTGCTGCTTATCAGTGCTGCCTGACAGTGCTCATCATCGCTGCATATAAGTGCTTCATCATCGCTGCCACCTCATCAGTGCCGCCTCATCAGTGCCAATCAGTACTGCCACATCAGTGCCCGTCAGTGTAGCCTCATTAGTGCCCACCAGTGATGGAGAAAATGTACTTATTTACAAAGTTTTGTGACAAAAATAGAGAATTTTTTTTTTCAAAATTTTCAGTCTTTTTTTATTTGTAGCGCAAAAAATAAAAACCGCAGGGATGATCAAATACCACCAAAAGAAAGCTCTATTTGTGGGAACAAAATGAAAAAAAATCTGTTTGGGTACAACGTCGCACGACCGCGCAATCGTCATTCAAAGTGCAACAGCACTGAAAACTGAAAATTGGTCTGGTAGTAAAGTGTTCTAAGTGCATAGTATTGAAGTGGTTAATTATTTATTTCCCTTTTTACTTTTTATTTTTACACTGCACTTTTAAAAAAAAAAATTTGATCACTTTTTTTCCTATTACAAGCAATGTAAACATTCCCTGTAATAGAAAAAAGCATGACAGGTCCTCTTAAATATGAGATCTGGGGCCAAAAAGTCCTCAGATCTCATACTTACACTTCAATGCAAAAAAAAAAAAATTTGAAAAAAATGACAGGCCAAAAAAAAAACAAAAAACGGGCCCTTTAAGACCGTTGGGCGCACGTGACTTCTGAAGTCATTTCTGCCCGGCCGTGTTAGGGAGCCGAGTGAGCGGCTTCAGCCGCTCAGTCGGATCCCGGACACTGGGGGGAGAGGAACAGATCATCTCCGCCGCTGCAGGCGGGTCCGGTAAGCCGCGGAGATGACCGGAAAGCGGCGGGAGGGGGGACACATCTCCCGCCGCTGATAAAAGTGATCTTGCGGCGAATCCGCCCCTAAGACCACTTTTATCAGACGCAGAATCGTCTGCAGAAAAAAACGCTGCAGGCACCATTCAGATATCACTTCTCAAAGGCAGGACGTCATAGTACGTCCACCCTTACAGAAGTGGTTAAAGATGACCCTGACACCCCCCAACCAACACCAACGCAGATTGACGCATTTCTACATAACATCCCTCTTCCTAGGCTGACACCGGATCAACTAACCAGACTAAACTCTCCATTTCAAGCTAGTGAAATACAGAAGGCAATAGATTCAATACCCAACAACAAATCCCCAGGCCCTGATGGATTTACAGGGGAATACTATAAGACTTTTAAGCATATTTTGACACCTTATCTCACACATACCTTCAACAAGGCTGCTGCCTCTTCCTCCTTCCCCCAAGAAATGTTACAAGCATTGGTTATAACTCTACCGAAGCCAGGGAATGACACATCTGTACCGCAAAATTTCAGACCTATTTCTCTTTTGAACAATGATCTCAAATTGAATGCTAACGTGGTTGCACTTAGGCTACAAGATGTTCTCCCCTCTCTCATTGACTCAGATCAGTCAGGCTTCACCAGGGGCAGGCAGACATCCGACGCTACGAGAAGGATGATAAATGCCATACATGGCGCATCCCGGGGGGAAGCCTTCTCTGCTCCTCACGCTGGATGCAGAGAAGGCTTTCGACCGCATTCACTGGGGATACCTAGCCAAAACCTTGACAGCCTTCGGGTTTGAAGGAAAAATAAACTCGGCAATTATGGCTCTATACACTGCCCCATCAGCACGAGTATTCACGTCAGGAGTACTCTCTTCCCCCTTCAAGATCACAAATGGGACTCGCCAGGGATGCCCATGATCCCCATTGATCTTCAATTTATTAATGGAACCTTTAGCTGCATATATCTGCAACCATCCAGACATATCTGAATTTAATGGCTACAAACATACACATACAATCAGCTTATTTGCTGACAATATAATACTTATGCTCACAGATGTGGAAAAGTCCCTGGCTTCCGTACATGCCTCATTGGCAATGTTTAATCAAGTTTCTTATTATAAGGTGAATGATTTTAAATCATATATATTAGGACTAAATATTCCTCCAGCAACCAAAAAGAAACTAGAAAAATCATTTCCCTATGTATGGTGTGATAAGGGCATAAAGTATCTAGGAATTATATTAACACCCAATACTAGCGATCTAGTTAAGGAAAATTACAATCCATTACTTAACGAACTTAGTACTAGGCTCCAGGACATCTCTCTGGAGGAACTTTCCTGGTCTGGGCGTTTAGCTGCCTTTAAAATGAATATCCTACCACAATTCTTATATATATTTAGGACGCTACCTATATCAGTGCCCAACTACTTCTTCAAGAGAGCTCAGTCAGTGATAACTCAATACTTGTGGAAAGGAAAAAAGGCAAGGTGTGCATATCGCAAATTAACGAACATGAGAGAAGCGGGGGAGGTGGGTCTAACAAACTTGAGCGACTATCACAAAGCCGCAATCCTCTCACAACTGAAAGCCTGATCCAGCACAGCTTAGACAATAAATGGCTTGACTTGGAAAACAACCAAGTCCCAGGCCACAATATGTATCATCTTCTACTAGCAAATAACCTTACAACCATTAGAAACAAAACATGGTCTCCTACTATTCAGGCTGCGGTTGAGGCATGGCAGGTTCTGTGCGCAACATCTGCGTTGGATGCCATCTCTATGGCCTTGTCGATTCCCTTACAATGCCTATCATTAGCTATCCCTGACATTGAAGTCAGACGGTGGACTCAAATATGGATAAAGACAATGGATGATCTAACTGTAGGACCAGCTATCAAAACCTTTAGGTCACTCCAAATCGAATTTAACCTACCTGAGTCAGAATACTACTCATATATGAGGCTACAGCATTTTCTTCTCTCCAACCCCGATAAATCCTTGTTCCTTCCATGGAAGTTAGCTCAATTTTTCAAACTCCGGAAAATAAAATCAATGGCATTTCCTTAATATATAAAGCATTAGGAAACAAGGATGATTTTACTAAAACTTCTCACTTTCTTGCTTGGGAAAAGGACCTACATCTAGAATTTACAGAGGAACAATGGCAACACGCAATTAAACTAACATATAACTCAACCAAAAGTGCCAACCTGTGGGAACTATACCAGAAGATTCTGATGCGGTGGTACCTAACCCCATTTAGAATCTCTAAATTTAACCCCCTGATTCCATCACTTTGTTGGAGGAATTGTGGAGAGGTAGAAACATTGCTACATATACTGTGGTCTTGTCCAGTAGTAAAACCCTTGTGGACCAGTGTCTTTCAAAAATGCAAACAGATCCTTAAAATTAACGTCCCTCAGTCCCCAGCACTAGCATTGCTATCCCTAGGACTAGAGAGGTACCCAAGAGAACACAGAACAATTATCTCCCATCTCCTCTTAAGCATGAGATTAGTATTGGTCCGTCACTGGAAACTAAGCTCAGCTCCCTCTCGCAATGAAATTATCACAACGACCCATATGCAGGCCACTTACGAGGAGGCATACACTTACTCTCAGGGAAATTATACACAATGTGAGGAAAAATGGAGAGATTGGCACACCTGGTACGATAAGCATATAAGACAGTGAAAGCAGGGCAGATATTGGTGACACTGTAAACTAATCGAGGAAAATGTTTATTCTGTTTATCTTATTTATTTTGTTTAGTTGCTTGTTCAATTGTTCTATCTTTTCGATGCAGCAACGTTTCACAAATTGAAATATAAACTTATTGACTGTAGTGCTTATGTTAAGCTATGTGACCTGGCCCTCTAGGTTGGGTGGGGCTGGGCCTGGCCTCCTCCCCCTACGGGCATGTTCCCAGGGGGGTGATAGTGGGGGATTGGACGCGGGGCTAGCAGCCTTAATAATAGAGACTAAATTATGACATTACTGTTGAATACTACACTTGTCTTGTTTGTAGAAAATGCTCTAAACATGATTACACAACTTCAATGCTGCATGTATATTTTTCTATCTGTAATCTTTTGAAAATCAATAAAAACTATTGAATTAAAAAATAACAACTAGATGGTACTATACACCCTTTAGGCTAGCAAAATTATCCTCCTCTGCCTCCCCTGAATGCTGGAGAGGTTGTGGTCAAGTGGGGAACTTAACACACATACTATGGGAATGCCCTTCTTTGACCAGTTTTTGGAGACAGATTTTCTGTTTACTATCAGGTCGCACTGGCATCCTCTGCCCTCCCTGTCCTAAACTAGCCATCAAACTATAGACCAGTGATTACTCACATCCTTCTCGCAGCAAGACTATCCATATTAAGGAAATGGAAAACACAACTTACCCCCAATATATCATAAGTCTCAGCTATGGTCACAGAAAACAAAACATTCGAAAAACTGATAGCAATTAATGCAATGTCATATGCCAAATTTAAATCAATGTGGGATATATGGCCGTAGAAACAAAACTAAATAGAAACTAAATATTAGTGATAAAGGTATAATGCTGCCTTGCCTGTCTCGTGTTGCTTCCTCTATTATAGCACTGAACTACAATTATAATGTACTTACTAATGCCCTTTTGTAACAAATTTCTTTGTTTGCTCTTCACCGGTATATCTTGTTTTGTACCTTGAAAATCCAAATAAAAATGTATTGCTTAAAAAGACTATGCATGCTCAGAAACGAAAAAATACATACAAAGCTATTGAACACATTACGTCACTTCTGACATTGAATCCAACAAATAAAACGGACGCTATGTCGTCCGAAAATCTAAGCGTGTATACAAGGCTTTAAGTGAGGAGGTAGAGACTCCTGAACAGATAGAAAGGGCTGCAAAAAGAATGCAGAACAGAGGAAATACAGAGGAAATGCAGAGGAAATATTTAAAATCAACATTGCAAAATATATTCCCATGGGCAGTACAATAAAAGGCTGAAACCCATGTGACTTATGTACAGAGGTAAAAAAAAGCTATAAAGAATAAGAAACGGTATTTTAAAAAGTATCTCAAAAAAATCTCAGGAGCTCAAAAAAATCGAATTAATGACTGTTTTCTTTATATTTTTTATTATCCCAAGAAATGTACAACATCCCTTGTGATAGCATGGGTTGTAGTGACAAATTCTCTTTACTGAGACATCTGGCGTCTATCTCTCCTCTGCCCTTAAAAGCATCTAATCAAACTGAGATCGGTTTGACCAGATGCTTCCACGGGTCGGTAACAGCCAGTATACATTAGACTGAAACCCTAAATTACATACTCTTTGCTTCCAATTTCTTAGACCATAGAAATGATCGGGCAAGTTCTGGTGCTTGGTCATCTCTTGATAATCCAGTGGAACCGCTGGCTTCAGTCCCGGGCCCCCCAGTGGAATGGGAGAGCCCAGAAAGTTGGTGGAATGCTACCAGGATGCCATGTAAAGAGATCCAGTGGCTATTTAGCCACTTGGATTGCTTTTACTTTTTTATGCAGCCATGGCCCGGTATAAATACTCAATCCTGAGGATGTATATGGATGTCCTAGGGGGAAGGGGATAAACCACCTACTTATCCTTCTTAATTTATTTTATATACTGGGATCTAAACAAACTGTTTTTGTGGTTGCTGTCTGCAATCTTTGTTCCTTTTGTCTCTTGATAAAACCTCTTCACTCGCCCAAGTAGGTTTTTAGCAAAACTGCTCCAGTATAAATTACATTTTGAATGTATGGAATACATTGTTATCAATGGATGATTTGATTGGACCTTATTTGCATATGTTGTATATGTTGTATTGTAGTATTGTTCCATGGTGAGCCATTCCTCCTCTGCCATATTTACCAAAGTGTATTGTGTCACTTCAAAAGTCAAGAAAGGAAAAGCTATGACGTTATTGTAACCAGATGTACATTATATATTTACTTGCAGTGATAATTGTAATTTTGGAGGATCTTTTTGAATGAGGATGCAATATTATATCAATGGTTACTGTGAAAAATACATTAATCTTTTAGTATGCTGTTTTCACCACTTAAGCCCTGGAGCCATTTCTGACACTTGTTGTTTACAAGTTAAAATCAGTATTTTTGCAAGAAAATTACTTAGAACCCCCAAACATTATATATATATTTTTAGCAAAGACTCTGGAGAATAAATGGCGGTCATTGCAATATTTTATGTCACACGGTATTTCTGCAGCAGTCTTTCAAACGCAATTTTTTTGGAAAAAATACACTTTTTTTTAATTAAAAAATGAGAAAACAGTAATGTTAGTCCAATTTTTTTGTATATTGTGAAAGAGGATGTTACGCCAAGTAAATAGATATTAAACATGTTAAGGTTGAAAAATGCGTGGAAAGGCGCCAAACGACGGTACTTAAAAGTCTCCATAGGGGACGATTTAACATTTTTTAATGGTTACCAGGTTAGACTTACAGAGAAGGTCTTTTGCTAGAATTATTGCTCACACTCTGACGATCACGGCGATACCTCACATGTGTGATTTGAACACCGTTTACATTTGCGGGCGCAACTTACATATCCTTTTTCTTTGCTGTCCGAGCTCATGGGTACACTTTAAAAACATTTTTTTTTTATTTATTTTATTTTATTTTTTTAGCACTATTTCTTTAAAAAAAATCAGATCACTTTTATTGCTGTCACAAGGAATGTAAACATTCCTTGTGACGGTAATAGGTGGCAACAGGTAGTCTTTATGGAGGGATCGGGGGGTCTAAAAGACCCCCAATCCCTCCTTTGTACTGAATAATATTTAGATCGCCAAAATCTGATATCTGAATACTGTTATTTTTTTTAAATTTGCCGCCGAGTACCGGAAGTAACATTGGGACATCGCTTCCGGAATTACACGAAGGAGACCGATCAGAGCCGATTCTGGCTCCTGTCGAGACTCCTCACAGCCAGGTGGATGCTCCGGCCTCCCGGTGGGATGGGAGACCGGGGAAGAGTGGCGGAAGGTTGTGGGAGGGGGGTGTCCCCTACCGCTGCCTGGAATAACAGCCGAACAGCTGCCAAGCTGGATAGGCCAGTATCACCATATAGCTGACCGCCTGCTCTGAAAAACAGTACCAGGGTATAGCCTGCAGCTCCAGGCTATACCCCGGTAAATCCACTTCTCCCAAACAACATACGGGAACAGAATAGGATTGAAAATAATGGAATAGAATCAAATATAATAGAAAATTAGACTAGATTAGAATAGAAAAACAATAGAATAGAATTCAATAGAATAGAATAGAATCGAATAGAAAAAAGGATAACATCATTCACATTTCTAATAGAATAAAGTTGAATTCAAATAGATTAGTATATACTAGAAAATAATAGAATAAAAAATGAAAATAGAAAAAAATAGATTAGAATAGAAAATTAATGGAATAGAATAGAATAGAAAAGAAGATAACCATCTACCAAAAGTTGAATCTCAAATAGAATAGATTTGAATAAAATAGAACAGAATAGAATCGAAAAGAATATAATAGAAACTAAGAGAATAGACTAGAAGAGAAAATAATTAAATAGAAAAAAATAGAAGTAAATAGAATAGAATAAGACAGAAATAATATACTCATCTTCCAAAATTAGAATTGAATAGAATCAATTTGAATTTGCATAGAATAGATATGAACAGATCAGTATACAATAGAATAAAAAATAAGAGGATAGAATAGAAGAGTAAATAATCAAATAGAAAAAAACAATAGAATAGAATAGAATAAAATAGAAGAATATAAACATCTTCTGAAATTCAAATTTTGAACAGGATAATTTCAAATTTGAATGCCGAATTCCGAAAATGAAGGAATTTAACTAAATTAACTAAACAAAATTATTTAAATAATGAGACGAGACAAAATGAAACCATTTTTTCTTTTCATTCTGCACATATACGTCTAATATAAAGTGACATAAAATATTTTTATTAATACAAAAGCTTATAAATGCATATACACGGGGGCGTGTCTGGCCAGCAACCTAGATGGCCGCTCTTCTCTGAGGCTCCTGCAATCCCAGCAATAAACCAAAAGACAGAGCGACAACACTGAAGATATCTACCCTATACCGTGCCCCTGAATATATCCCCAGCTGGGAAAAGATGTCCCGCCGCAGGAAAAATACAGATCGGCTGCAGAAACTCACTGACTTCTTCCCAGCCTCAGGCCCTGGTTCTACCCAAGATGGCGCTGGTCCGAGACAGAAAGCAGCACAACATCCAGGTGAAGAAGGAGAAATGTGCCGCGATCGGAGACTGACCTTCCCTCTATATGAATGCGACCCGGGTGAGCTCTCTCCACCTCTTTCACCCACGACACGAAGCCCGCTAAAGTCTAGGCCCCGCATGGAAGACTTGGACCGTAACACGATTGCGGATTCGATCATAGAAATGTTTGAGGAGCAGATGGAAGATTCGTTCACAGAAACGTTCATACAGCCTAACCTTGTTTCTTCTCCCATAGAGAATGTACCCACTTCGGATCGGCCTATCACAGAAGTATTTTTGAAAGCTATGCTGATCTCTCTGCGACAAATTCTGCACTCTGATATACATACAGCTATTGCCCCTGTCAAAAAAATTATACAGAAACACGAAGCAAGAATCTCACACGTTGAAACTAAAATTAGTGAAATGTGTATAGCTCACAACGATATGGTGGACTCTCACACTGACCACGAATCAGAGCTACAACAACTGCGCCTCAAAATCGCCGACCTGGAGGATTGCTCCAGGTGGAACAATCTTAAGTTCCGCGGCATACCAGAGGCGATAACACCCGACGCACTGGTACCATACATACGTGCAACAATTGATGAAGACATTGTGCCCGCCCCTCTCTGATCTAGAAGTGGCAATTGACAGGGCTCACAGAATTCCAAAACCGGAATTTCTCCCCGCCTCCGTTCCAAGAGATGTGCTAGCATGGGTACAGAGTAAGAGTTATGTTAGCCGCGAAAAACACCTCTTCACTCCCGGAGCCTTACAACGGAATTAAAATTTACGCGGATCTCTTGAAAGCAACGCTACAAAACAGAAGAAACCTCTCAACTATAACAAAAGCACTCCGGAACCACAATATCGCCTACCAATGGGGATTCCCTACCAAAATAACGATCAAACACCAAGGCAAATTCCATACAATCAGGAGCTTGGAATCAGGTCTGAAACTTCTCAATGAATGGGGAATTATACCCGCGTTGGACCCTTCTTCATCTCCAAAACGTCCTTACAATATGGAAACACAAAAGGCTTGAATACTTAGAAAATCGTTAAGAAGTCTCAGTTCGACCGACTAGATGCTGGGTTTCTCTCTTATAGCCTCATCGTCAAACTATGTTCAGTTACCTCCTTATACCGATCTTTACGTTAATGACTCGGATACCTTCATCCCCCCGCCTATAAAAGTAGCAAGAGATGCTACCCATGTTACTTGCATTCTTAGCAAGTTTTTCTTACTTCCTCCCCAAAACTCTCTCCCCCCGCATAGCATTACTCTTCCTATTAATGCATACATTACCTGACAAACTAGCACTCAATTGAAAAATATGATCCTACAGGAACAACAATATTTAGGGAACTTCAATACTTCCCCTACCAGACCCCATTCATCTTTAACAACCTCAACCTCGGACTTCAAGACTTACATGATGTATCACACCTACGGTCACATCATCTTCTGCATACCTTTGATGACTCTTAAAATCACGACACTCAACGTCCGAGGTCTGAACTCACCATTTAAATGTGCATTATTGATCAGAGAATCAAGCCTATTCAAACCGGACGTTCTTCTAATCCAAGAGACTCACTTTGCTATAAGCAAATCCCCATCTCTACAATTGCGCCAATATCCACACACTTTGCCTCCAATCCTCGGAAAAAGAATGGTGTTCTGACAACAATAAGAAATATGGCTGCCTTTCACCTTCATTCCGAAACAGTGGACCCCCTGGGCAGACACCATATCTTTATATGTTAAAATAAATGGCTCCACGTATACTATTGTGAACATACACGGACCTAACACTAAACAACTAAGATTCTGCAGAAGACTTTTTAAAAAAATTTTGGCCCTCAAAAAAGGGAAACTCATCATTGGCGGTGATTTCAACATCATCAACAATAGAGAATTGGACGCTTCGAATACCAAAAGAACACCCCACCAAACTTTAAACCACTTACTACATTCCCTTGATTTATATGACGTATGTAGATGCCAACACAGCACCGAAAGGGACTATACTTATTACTCCCGCCACACACCTCATATTCACGAATTGACGTCTTCATTACAGACAAATGGACATTACAAACAATAACATCATCACAAATTGGGACGATAACATGGTCGGACCATGCCCCGGTCTTGATACAACTGGGCAAAACTTCCAAATCAGCTTCAACCAGACTCTGGAGACTAAATTCGTCCCTCCTATCTAAACCCAAACATTGCCAGAAAATCACCCAAGCTCACACCTTGTTTTTCCATTCCAGTCCTGTGGGCCACTTACAAAGCCTACATGAGGGGAACATTTATACAATTGCAATCCAATCTGAAAAGCCAGAGGAGAAAGGGAATTGACGAGGTCTTAGAATTAATCATCAAAATCAATCCCATATCTAGGAATTAATCTCTCACCAAACACCGCACAACTATACGAATTTAATCACAAGATATTCTTAAAATCACTCCCAAAAGATTTAAACTCACTACTAGAGATGAGCGAACTCCTAGAAGTCCGGGTTCTGCTGGTTCGGCCGAACTTCGGGACAAAGTCCGGGTTCGGGTCCGGACAGAACCCGAACTTTGTCCCGAACCCCATTGAAATCAATGGGGACACAGACTTTTAGGCACAAAAAAGGCTGTGAAATAGTCCTGGAAGGTCCTAGAGGTCTGCAAAAGGAAGGAAATGGAGGTAAGGGTGGGACAAGTGCCCTACAAAGAAATGGGGACAGGGAAATAACTTTAAATATTTTTAAAAAAATAAAAACATAAAAAATGCAAAAATGGAGATCATCTTCAAAATGGGTCTGAAAAGTATTAATTAACATTAGAGGCCATAGAACTGTTCTAAAATCTTCTGTTTATAACGTGTAACTTCTCTTTTTTATCTATAAATAAGCTGTTTATGGTTAATATGATTAGAGTTGATCGAACCTCTGGAAGTTCAGGTTCTGCAGGTTCGGCCGAACTTCGGGAAAAAGTCCGGGTTCGGGACCGGACTTGACCCGAACTCCATTGAAATCAATGGGGACCCGAACTTTTAGGCACAAAAATGACTGTAACAAAGTCCTGGCAAGTCCTAGAGGTCTGCAAAAGGAAGGAAAATGGGGGTAAGAGTCGGACAAGTGCCCTACAAAGAAATGGGGATAGGGAAATAACTTAAAATAATTTTTAAGCTAAAATCACATAAAAAAAATCAAAAATGGAGGTCGATGTGGAGTTGGAGGTTGAGGAGGCGGTGAAAGTGGCGGTGTAGGAGGAGGAGGTAGCCAACACTGTTTTTTTTTAATTTTTGTGCAAGAAATGCACTGCTGGACGCAAATGTCGTTTTTAGAATTTTTTTTTTTAACCACTTCAATACAATGCACTTAGAACACTTTCCCACCAGACCAATTTTCAGTGCTGTTGCGTTTTGAATGAGAATTAGTGTGGCGATCCGAGGGGGGGCTGTGCTGATAAATCATCAGCACAAACCCTCCCTGTCAGGAATGCCGCCCATCGGCTCTCCACTCCTCAGGTCTGCAGACCTGAGTACAGGAAAGCCAATAAATGGCTTTCCTGTGTTACACTGTGACCAGCCATGATTGGTCACGGCTGATCACATGGTAAAGTGCTTCGGATGGAAGCACTTTACCAAGATCGGTATTGCGGGGGGTCAGACTGACCTCCCACATCACCGATCGCCGCGATATGCACCCCCCCCCCGGGCCTGCGGCGGCTTGTTATCCTGAGGACATCATATGACGTCCAGTCAGGATAACTAAACCACTTCACGGCCGTCATTCTGCATACGGCGGTCGGGAAGTGGTTAAACCAGCAATGTAGATGCACTTTTTAATTTTTGTGCAAGAAACAATAATCTGTCCCTTTAAGCAACAGTAGGAACCTCTCCCTATAGAACTAGGAGATGATTTTAGAACAATAATCTGTCCCTCTTAGCAACAGCTGGAAGAAAATTTCCCTATAGAACTTGGAGATGATTTTAGAACAATAATATGGCTCTCTAAGCAACGGCTGGAAGAAACTTATAATAACAAGATTTTAGTAGAGGTTCAAGATATCCCTT
>BLSH010383449.1:2682793-2693972 GCA_018402905.1 Glandirana rugosa | reverse complement strand
CAACGAATCTCCCTGTCTAATAACAAGATTTTAGTAGAGGTTCAAGATATCCCTTTCAAAGAAGGTCGGCAACGAATCTCTCATCTCAACTCGCTTGGAGACCTTCAAGCCCAAGACGACCAGGCAGGCTTGAAGCCCTGTTTCAGGCCCAGGCCCAGGCCTGCCTTGGGCTTGCTAGCGTGCCTGTTGCTTGGGGTAACTTTAGTTACCCCTGGGCTTGAAAATACGTGTTTTTACCGACATTGTTTCAGGACCTTTCGGGGTCTCCCGACGTTTTCCTTCATTTTACCCCCATTCCCATCCCGTTCACGGGATGTTTTTTTACCCCTGTCCCTTTATTGACATTTATAAAAAATTTTTTATTTTTGTATCCGTGCGATCGTTCGGGTTCCGTCCGGACCCGGACCCGGACTTTGTCCCGAAGTTCGGACGGACCAGCAGAACCCGAACTTCCAGAGGTTCGCTCAACTCTACTCTCTAAGCAACGGCTGGAAGAAACTTTCCCTATAGAACTTGGAGATGATTTTAGAACAATAATCTGTCCCTCTAAGCAACAGCTGGAACCTTTCCCTATAGAACTTGGAGATAATTTTAGAACAATAATCTTCCCCTTAAAGCAACAGACTCTACCTAGTCCAGTCAGATCGTTCTGTGTAGCAGGATGAGGTCTGCAATCTGTCCCTCAAAGCAGCAGTACTAGTATCTCTACCTAGTCCACAATCAGATCGTTCAGTAATGCAGGATGAGATGTTCTATAATATCTGCAATCTGTCCCTCACAGAGCCAGCAGCATCCTCTCCCTAAACTATCCTGAGAGCATATGACATGCAGCACAGTGACTCCAGCCCCATATAGAGGCTGTGTCACATGATGCACTGGCCAATCACAGCCATGCCATTAGTAGGCATGGCTGTGATGGCTTCTAAGGGCAAAGCAGTGAAACACTTGTTGATTGGCTGCCCTTGGCAGCTATTCCACACGTGGAATCAAATACCAGAACCCCGAACTCGAACCCAAACTTTTTTTGAAATGTCCGGGTTCGGGTCCGGGTCCCAGACACCCAAAAGTTCAGTACGGACCCGAACTTTACAGTCCGGGTTCGCTCAACTCTAAATATGATGTTTTTTTTTTAATTGTACTTTTTATTGAGAAAATTCATGATACATAACATATGCTATGAAACATTTGATATGATCGAATAGCAATAAAGCATACACTCCTAGATAGCTTGGTGTAAACATTTTGCTGAGATGTATGTTATATTTCCATTTTTCCATTTTAACATATTTGAATAGAAAAGGAAGAGTGGGATTAATATGAAGAGAAAAAGGCACTTGTAGCAGGAGGAATATAGGAGGTGAGAAGTTAAAGAGTGAGGGTGAGAAGAAGAGAGCAGCATATATCATCTCGTAGACTCATTTAGCATTTAACTTCAGATATTAGTACTTAGGCACACTTGATTTATGCGATAGTGATGCATAAAGAAAAAGAACGGTTCATACAGCCTTGTAGAATTAATTTTGTTTATCAAGTTTATCTAACTCAAATTGGTCCCAGGGGTTGCATACCTTATAAAATCTCAAAACCTCATCATGTACAGTAGCTGTCATATATTCCATTCTACGAATATCCCTCATATTCTGTAGGAGTTGTTGTCTAGAGGGAAGTGTTGCACTCAACCAGAGTGCCGGTATGCTTCTCTTAGCCGCTAAGAATATATAAGAAACCAATTTGTTTGTGAATTTGTTCTCTCCCTCATATGGCAAGCTGAGGAGGCAGTGCAGCGGATCCAGCGGTAGCTCCTTCCCCATCACTTGTTGGAGAAGGGACATCGCCTCCTCCCAAAAGGGAACAACTCGCTCACATTGCCAAAAAATATGAAATAGAGTCCCCTTCTCCCCCCACACCTCCAGCAAATTGGGGATAGGGAGGGGTCATAATGATGCACAACTTCAGGGGTTCTATACCAAAACATTAGCACCTTAAGGGCTGTCTCTTTCTGGGCTACACATCTAGATACTTTGTTTGAGGCAGACCATATTTTGCTCCAGGTAGGGAGAGACATAGGTTCCTGTATAATAGAGGACCATTTCCTCATGTAGTAATGCATATCCTCCGTTATCGGGGTTGTATCTTGGAGAATTTTGTAAATCAATGAGATAAGATGCGGCTGGGTGGGGCCCTGGGCACATATTTGCTCAAATGACGTGGGTTTAGACAAGGTTAATGTGGGAGTAATTGTCGAGAGATAATGTTTCATTTGCAGATATGAGTACAGCAAATGTCTAGGTAGTTTAAGTTTCTTTTGTAGGTCAGAGAAGGTAAGTAGTTTACGAGTCACTGGGTGAACCAGGTGGCGGAGCTGAAATATTGTAGCCTGGGACCATGGCTCCATACTTTTATGGGATAAGCTATCATGTATTTGAGGATTATATAAAATATTTGACAGAGGCGTAGAGGATGATGTGAGAAAGAATTTCTCCCTGCACTGTTTTCATATCTTCAGTGTAAATCGCATGGGGGCAGTGCAGTGGTCTAAAAGTTTAGGATCTCGGTATGAGGACGGTGTCCACACAAGAGTGCAGGGGTGCGCTGGGTGGATGGAACCCGTCTCTATCTCAGTCCATCTGTTTGGTGCCTGTAGGGCAGTCCAAGAGGTTATCGTCCTTAAGTGGGAGGCGTAGTAATATTTCAGAATGTCTGGGGCCCCAATCCTCCTTTGTGTTTGGGACTGAATATCACTGAACTAGCCACCCGATGGGCCCCTCCCTTCCATATAAATTGCAGAAATCTACTTCTAAGCCACTTGAGCTGAGATGTAGGAACCTGAACAGGGAGTGTATCAAAATTGTACAGCAATTTCGGCATTATGGACATCTTTAAAACATTTATCCTCCCTAACCATGAAATAGGATAGGGGCTCCAGCTTCTTATCATCTCATTAATTTTGGTGAACAAGGGGGTATAGTTTGCCTGGTGTAGGGAAGCGTATGTCTTTGTTATTTGTATTCCTAGGTATTTCAAGGACTGGGAACACCATTTATATTGATAAGCGCTCTGGAGAGCAGCTAAATCTCCTGGATTAATGTGAAGAGGAAGGGCTTCTGTTTTAGTCGTATTGATTTTATATCCCGAAAGAGAACTAAATTGCGATAAAAGGGCATGTAGGTTAGGCAATGAAGTGAAGGGGCGGGTCAATGTCAATAATACATCGTCTGCAAACAATGACAATTTATATTCCCTCTGTCTCATTGGGACCCCCACTATGTCCGGGTGCTCTCGGACTGCTGCAGCCATAGGCTCCAGGCAAAGAACAAACAATAGTGGTGACAGGGGACAGCCCTGTCTGGTCCCATTTGACATCTTGAAAGACCCCGAAGTAAAAGAGGCCATCTGCACCTGGAACGTTGGTTCCGAGTACAGTGCCCTCAATGCCTCTACAAAGGGACCTCTGAAGCCGTACCTGGCCAGGACCTCAAATATGTAAGGCCAACTCAACCTGTCGAAAGCTTTTAGGGCATCTAGACTCAGAACTATTGCTAGGCGCTGGATCCTATTAAGCATGTCTATAAGATTGATTGACCATCCGGTGTTATCTCCAGCTTGTCTGGAAAGTACAAAGCCCACCTGATCCTTATCTACGAGCTTAGGGAGTAGTTGAGAAAGCCTATTTGCTAAAATCTTTGTAAATATTTTATAATCTGAGTTTAACAGTGAGATTGGCCGGTAGTTGTCAGGTACTGAGGTGTCTTTCCCGGGTTTCGGGATAACTGTGATATATGAGTGTAGAAAAGACGGATGTGGGGTCTTCCCCTGTAAAAGGAAGTTATATAGGGATAGAAGGCGAGGGCTAAATATGATGTTTAAATGCACTATGCTACTATATCCTGTCATCTTAATGTAACATACTGAGTAGACGTGTACTTTAGCTAGGTTATGGACATTACCTACTGTTGTAACCCTTAATCCACAATAAAAATTATTGAAATATATAAAAAAAAAAATGCATATACACAAACACATGACTAGACTAAAATATAATTTGTCACATATTGACAGTATTGTATGAACTGTGTAGGAATATACAGATTACTGATAATGCGACACCCTTATGCCCCGTACACACGATCCGAAAATCGGACGACAGATCGTCCGTTTTTTTTTGCATGCTAATCTCAGATCGAATCGGAAGTATATACTAAAGTCACGAATATTCTCGTACGACAGAATAAAAAATCGGAAGTGATGTCATGTGTTGTTGTGTATTTGTATTGCATTGTCGGACGACAACTGTACTGATTAAACGAAAATCGCACGATCGGGCACCATGCGATCAAAATTTTCATGCTTGTCCGATCGAATATTATCTGATGAACTGTCGTGATCGGCTCTCGTAAGCTGTGTACTAACGATCCAATTATCGTACGATCGCATCGTATGCGATATTTTTCGTCCGATTTTCGGATCGTGTGTAGGGGCCATTAGAATGATGAAAAACATAGGGGCAATTGCTTCTCATGTTAAATGGACATATCCGCTTCTTCAGGGAGCAAGAGCAAAATACTATCTGTAACAGAGCATAATACCAATCAGATACAAATACATAATGAAAAATATTGGATAGTAAATGTACTTTCAGCAGGAATACACAAAAGTAGCTGGCTGGTTACTTACCAACATGGCCAGTATCCTTGAGAAGCCAGGCAGGGGCAGCAACACACTTTCCTTACGGTGGACACAGGGCAAATAGCGGGCGCCCATGGTACTAAAAATGAAATATATATAAAGGATATATTTGATCACTACGAGGAGCAGAAAAAACACTTGCTGAAGGAAAGTGGAGCAACATATACAGACGAGAACAGTGGGAAGAAGTACAGAAAAGAAGAAGGGGGGAGAGGGGTGAGGAAGGTGGGAAAACAGGGTGGGGAGAAAGGTAGGAAAAGATAGAAAGGTGAGGGTGAAAGAAAAGAGGGGAAGGATAGGTTAGAGAGGGAAGAACCATGAGGAAGGGAGGGGGAAGGGGAAAAAAAGGGGGGGGCGGAGGAAAAAAGAAAACAGAGTAGTGAAGGGAAGGAAGGGGAAAGTGAAAGAAGAGGGGTGGGGAGAAGGAAGGGAAGGAAGGGGAAAAGTGAGAGAAAAAGGAAGGGAAAAAACTCCAAATGGGGATTACTATACCCATAAAGTTTTAGCCTCCTTAATGGTGATTTGTAGGCCTCCTACATGGTTCAAACATGTTAATATGTGATATATGTTATTTTATTCATGTGTTTGTGCATATGAATTTTTAAGCCTTTGCGTAAATAAAAATGTTTTTATGTTGTCACTTTATATGTGTTGTCTATGGGTACCGAGATCCATTTTTCTCACTACATCCCTTCGGGGGTTTTTTGGGGGTAATTCCTTTGAGTCATAATTCCTAAACACAGAGTTCAGCCAATGGCACCAATAGGGGGGTGCGGCCCGCACCTGGGTGACACTCGCCTGAGGGTGACACCAAGTTCAGACTGGCAGCGGCGCCGTGGCTTCCTCCTTTCCTTCCGGGATCTCTTCAGCTGCCTGCGATGTGCGGGCAGAGTGGGGGAGGAGGGAGTGAGGCAGAGATAGAGATGCCCGGGGTCTGGCCATCCCACTTGCTGCAATTAATCTATCTCTCCACCGGCTGCACTCACTGCAGACCGGACTATAGCTGACTCCTCCTTGGCTCTGTTGTTTCAAATACACAGGCCAGGAGGAAGAAGAGGGATACTGTGCTACAGCACCTGCCCAGGGCCAAGGTATGTAATAACATGGGTATTGCAGAGGAGGGGGACATGATGATGGAGGGCATTGTCAGGTAACATCTATGCTGCCAGGAGTAATTTTAGGGAGGGGGGTTGAGTATATGTACTAGGGGTGCTTTGTAATGGGTTAGAAATTACTTGTGCTAGAAGTAGAAGGAGGGGGGTATATTTGAAGTTTAACCCCCCACCACATATCCTCTAACCCCCCAAATCAAAGATCCCATCCCAGCTCCATCCATATCAACTCCATCCATCCCCCGATCCCGTCCCGGCTCCATCCACCACCCCAATCCCATCCCGGCTCCATCCACCACCCCGATCCCATCTCGGCTCCATCCACCACCCTCATCCCATCCGAGCTCCATCCACCACCCTCATCCCATTCCGGTTCCATCCATTCCCCTGATCCCATCATCGCTCCATCCATTCCCCGATCCATCCTGGCTCCATCCATTCCCCAATCCCATCCTCGCTCCATCCATTCCCCTGATCCCATCATGGCTCCATCCATTCCCCCGATCCCATCCTGGCTCCATCCATTCCCCCAATCCCATCCTCGCTCCATCCATTCCCCCTATCTCATCCATGCTCCATCCATTCCCCCAATCCCATCCTGGCTTCATGCATCCCCTGGTCCCATTCCAGCTCTAGCAACCACCCCGATCCCATCCTGGCTCCATCCATTGTGGCAGGTTAAGGGGGAGACCACACCGATGCACTAGCCTGCTTAGTGCTGGGAAGGGGTGTGACACCATGTTTTAATGCACCAGGTGACACCAACCCTAGTGACGCCACTGAGTTCAGCCCAGGGCTTTGTATTACTGTGGAAGGATGGATGTCCTCTATGATGGATCAGCACCTGGTTCAGAGAGAGCCAGTGTTATGGTATGCAAGAGGCATATCTGTCATGTAAAGCAAATGACTAACTTAAGAGCACACATACATAAACCCAAACATAAAATATCCATTTGTCAGCCTCTAGAATTGGCAATCTCTGAAGAAGAACTTGTTAAAGCTCTTAAACAACTTAAACCGGGGAACCCAAGACCCAATGGGTTTATCTCCCAATACTTTAAAATGTTTCAAACAACATTAGCCCCACAATTTCTGAAATTGTTCAATAGCTCAAACACTAGGATTCTACCTCCTCTTTAAACATTAGAAGCACAAATAGTGGTCATTCACAAAGAGGGCCAAGATCAGCCATTTTGTACAAGCTACAGACCAAGAGAAACAGCATACAGAGTACACACCACTCAAGGTTGACCTGCATGAGATCCCATGCTGCTGGATGTGTCTGTTTGCCAGCCTGTTCTGCAACCACAATCAAGGAACATAAAAAAAGAAGGTGGTGGCTCTCCAATGTACAAGCAGCATTGCTCACTCCATAAAGATAAGAAAACAGAAAATACACAGCTCTTGGAACATCAGTAGATGTGTTTCACACTCCTTTAGTACTTAATCATTACAGACCAATTTCTTTATTGAATGTGGAATTTTTGCCAAGATTCTGTTGAATTGCCTTCTCTTAAATCCTCCTTAAATTCCATTATTAATACATACTGATCAAGTGGTCTTTGTCCCAGGAAGAGAAGCTCAAGACAGCAGGCTGAAAACACTAAATGCAATTATATGGCCAAAAAAGCAAAGACCAGACTCAGCCTTTTTGTCAATGGATGCAGAGAAGGCATTCAACGGGATTACTTGGGGCTACATGTTTGAGGTCCTTAAAGCTGTGGGCCTTCAAAAACCTATGCTGTCCTGGATTGGAGCTCTGTATACTAATCCCAATGCAAAAGTTAGAGTGAACAAGATCCTGTTTAATAGTTTTCATAAAAACAATAGGACTAATTAATAATAGGACTTTAATATTCATCCTCACACTTGAGCCATTCCTCAGCATCATTAGAACACACTCAAATATTAAAGGATTTTGATATTGATAAGATTGCATATAACATAACTGCATATGCGGATGATATGTTGTTCTTCATCTTGGCCCCTCAATTGATGAGTTTATTGTACATGTTCCAAGCTATTCCGATAGGAATTCCAGCTGATTTTTTTCAAAGCACTGGACAAATTAATTTGATTGTTTTATATGGTCCAAAGAAAGAAACCACATTTCCAAAAGGATTTTATGTCTTCCTAAGCATAAAGGGGTATTAGGTTTACCAAATGTAAAACATTAGTACTACACAATTCACCTTGTGTGCATTATTGATTGGTTTCTGCATGAAAACACCAAAACTTGGGTAAAAATTAAGCAGTTTAGTTCCAAGAACCCACTGACGATGGTTTCATGGTCCATACATACTAAGCTGGATAAGACTCTAGTTGAACATCCATCCAATGGGTGCTTCTTTACAAATTTTTTTACACTTGTTAACCCCCTACGTTCTCCATCTGGAGGAGTTCCCTTACCTCCCTTATTGGAAACACAGACGTTCCACATCAAAATCTGAAAATTCAAAAGAACAAAAATCCGAAAATAAGAACGAAAATTCGAAAATCTGAAAATTTTAAAATCTGAAATAATAATTAACTAACTAATAATAACTATTACTAAATATTAAATTATAGGTATTGGAATTTCCTTTCAAATTTGGCTGTTAGTGAACGTAACGAATACAAATCTATGCGAAATTACGAATTATCCGAAATAACGAATGCCGCATCTAAATGAATTGCACATAATGAATTATTAATAATAATAAAAAAAACTTTTTATTATTATTTATTATTATTAATTCATTACGTTCCATTAATTTAGATGCGGTATTCGTTATTTCAGATAATTTGTAACCTCATATAAATTCGTATTTGTTACGTTCACTAACAGCCAAATTTGAAAGGAAATTTCAATACCTATAATTTAATAGTTAGTTATTATTAGTTAGTTAGTTATTATTTTGGATTTTCACATTTTTGAATTTTCGTTCTTGTTTTCGACTTTTCAAATTTCCAAATTTTCAAATTTTTAAATTCTGAATTTTTGAATTGTCAGATTTTAAAATTAGAATTTTTCCAAAGTTACAATTTTATTCAAAATAACAAATTTCGATCATAACGAATGATCCGAAAAACAGAAAAAAAACCAAATGAAACGAAAATGGAAATTAACAAATTTTTCGGCAGTGCGCATGTCTGAACATAACTATGCTCATTCCCTGCCAATGTTGGAAAGAATTTCTAAGCGCAAAGGTCCTCACACCCCTTTTTTTTCCTGGATCTTTTTTCCACTTGCAGAACTTTTGAATTCTCCGCCACCTTTTCCAAACAAAAAATGGAAAAAAGGACTACAAATCTCTCTGATTGATGATCAATGTTCCACTGCATGTCAACTAGTTCACAATAGTTCATTTAGCACTTGAACTCAATAGAACAACTACCAAATTCTTTGCTTTTACAAAACCCCAATGAGATTACATAAAATTCCCCCCATATATCTATGATGTGCCAGAGATGCCAGAAAGAACCTGACACTTTTAGACATATTTTTTGGTACTGCCAGCTTTTACAATACTTTTGGAAACAGATCCACACTCTATCCCAACAAAATCCCCAACCTACCTACCTCCTATTTCCCAGAGACCTTCTTGCTGTAAATGAGTTGTTGTAAATAAGTCTCATGTAAATTTTGTTGCAAATGAGTATCCTAATCTACCACTTAAACACTAAGACGTCTCATTATTGCCGCACGCACTTTGATGCCAAGAGACTGGAGGCTACCTACGATTCCAACTGTTAGGCCCCTTTCACACATGCGGAGTCTGTTTTGACGGACTCCACTGCTCAGTGGGGATCCATCCATTGATCTCCACTGAGCCGGCGGATGACAGGTCCATCTCTTCACTCCGTGCAGGGATGGACTTGTCAGAGCTCTGCTCTCCTCTATGAGGGATTGGATGAAAATGGGCAGTCTGTCCATTTTCATCCTATCTGATCCGCCAGGCGGGTGGAAAATAGGGTTTCCATCTGTCTGTATTTAGCTGATCGGAGCAGATTGGACGTCAGCAGACATGTCACTGCTGACATCCGTTGCTCCATAGAGAACAGTCCGTACGCATCAAAGAGCCCTTAAGGAGTGGGTACTACACATGGAATATTACCATGACATGGAATCCATTATACATTATACATTGTACAAATTGACCTGAATCAATCATTTGACCTTCGAAAGATTTAACCCCCTTCATGACATGGCCAATTTTTGCGATATGGCACTGTGTTACTTTAACTGAGAAGTGTGTGGTCATACAACACAGCTACAATTACATTGCCTAGGAGATTTAGAACTCAGAAATCAGTACCATTCCATTTGGGAAACATTTTCTTGGAATATAGTCAAGTACATTTAAGCTCTCTCTCAAATGTGTTTATTTCTTTATTGGTAGACAGTAGAGTTGAGCGAACCCGGACTGTAAAGTTCGGGTCCGTACCGAACTTTGGGGTATCCGGGACCCGGACCCGGACTTTTAAAAAAAAGTCCGGGTTCGGGTCCGGGGTTCTGGTAATTTTACCAAAAGTTCTGAAAATTGCTGTAAAAAAGTCCTGGAAAGTCCTAGAGGTCTGCAAAAGGAAGGAAAATTGGGGTAAGGGTGCCCTACAAAGAAATGGGGACAGGAAATAACTAAAAGCATTCTTAAAAAAATAAAAACATAAAAAAAGCAAAAATGGAGGTGGATGTGGACCATCTTCAAACTGGGTCTGAAAAGTATTAATTAACGGTAGAAGCCATATAACTGTTCTAAAATCATCCTCAAAAAAGTATAAATAAGCTGGGAGAACCCATATCACTGTTCTGCAAACATCTGGAAACTGTGTGTGTCACTTTAAATAAAACCAGGACTAACTGAACTACTGTTCTGCAAACATCTGGAAACTCTGTGTAACACTTTAACAAAAACCGGGGCGAACCCATATCACTGTTCTGCAAACATCTGGAAAGTTCTAGAAGTCCGGGTTCTGCTGGTTCGGCCGAACTTCGGGACAAAGTCAGGGTTCGGGTCCGGACAGAACCCAAACTTTGTCCCGGACCCCGAATCCCATTGAAATCAATGGGGACCCGAACTTTTAGGCACAAAAATGGCTGTAAAAAAGTCCTGGAAAGTCCTAGAGGTCTGCAAAAGGAAGGAAATGGGGTAAGGGTGGGACAAGTGTCCTACAAAGAAATGGGGACAGGGAAATAACTAAAAGCATTTTTTAAAAATTAAAATATAAAAAAAGCAAAAATGGAGGTGGATGTGGACCATCTTCAAACTGGGTCTGAAAAGTATTAATTAACGGTAGAAGCCATATAACTGTTCTAAAATCATCTTCAAACTGAGATCGGAAGAGCACACGTCTGAACTCCAGTCACGCCAATATCTCGTATGCCGTCTTCTGCTTGAAAA
>BLSH010383449.1:2666190-2676411 GCA_018402905.1 Glandirana rugosa | reverse complement strand
TCTTGTGAGACTTGTCGTGAGAGTCAGTAACCGACTAACCGAGCCTCGGCGACATGAGAGTCTCGTGACTAGCCCCCAGCCAACCGACGACCAAAAGGTTTTACCTGTCTGACTGTTTGTGTACCCCGTCTGTAAATAAAAACTTGGCCGGTTACAGAGGGCTGATCTCAACTCGCTTGAAGATCTTCAGGCCCAAGACGACCAAGCCGGCTTGAAGCCCTGTTTCAGGCCCAAGCCCAAACCTGTCTTGGGCTTGAAACAGGGCCTGGGACCTCTAGGACCTTCCAGGACTATTTTACAGCCTTTTTTGTGCCTAAAAGTCCGTGTCCCCATTGATTTCAATGGGGTTAGGGGTCCGGGACAAAGTTCGGGTTCTGTCCAAACCCGAACCCGGACTTTGTCCCGAAGTTCGGCCGAACCAGCAGAACCCGGACTTCTAGAAGTTCGCTCAACTCTAGTCGGGAGACATTGGCCGGTTCAAAAATAAATGTCTGCCCCATGTGTTTGTCAGTCTGTCCATTTTGGAAAACCAGCAGCCAACCGACCCCCGATCAGTGCTCTGAGAGTACAGCGGCTCCGAGCCAATCAGCCAATGACTGAGAGTGCTGTTCAGAGTGTTCTAGTGGGGGGAGGGGTGTCCCCCTGTCAGAACACAGCAGCTCAGCGGGAGAGATCACTGTACTAACTTTGCATAGAGATTACAGTGGCTACAGCCAGAGCTGTCCGTTTTTTTCATTCAACTCGTTGGGTTGAACAAAAAGAACTTTTGGTGTGTACCAGACTTAAGTCTAAACCATGCATGCCTCCCAACTATTCTGGATTGTCTGGGACCACTTTGCATTCTGACCCTAATCTTGGCATCCCAAGATGAGTATTTTCCCTCTCCACCCAGCCTCCCTAGGTTGACAGGAGATGTGATAGCACTGTCACTATTCCTGTCAGCAGCGAGGAGCAGAAGCACAGCACAAAGGTCTAGTCTTCAAAAATACAGGCAGATAGAAGGCAGCCTCTATTTTTTGTAGCATTGTAATAATATATTAACTGTATTCACCACCATTGGCCTGATTAAAAAACTGCTCCTGAAGTCCCACCTCCAACCCCCACACTGTAGACATGAAGGATAATGCTGTCTTGGCCGAGTTCTACTAGGCTATGCAGTAGTGGCCAACAGAACTAATCTGTAAACTGCATCCAAGAGTGACAAGAGCAGCTGCTGCTGTAAGATCTCTTCTGTGGGGCTTCTACTGCACTGCCTAGGAGAGTGCTCTGAACACCCCCCCCCAAACACACTTTTGGTTGGTTGCTAGGACCACTGGCATCCTGACAACTAATGACATCACATATTTGCCCCACCCCAGCTCTCAGTGTAGGACATAACTTCACCATTCAGACTTGGTTCACCTCCCAGCTCCTGCATGTGGCTACAGCCAAACTGCTTAAGGGTGAGGGACACATTGAAGTAAGTAGAGGGGGGCACTGCTGTAAGGGGAGCACAATGTTATAAAGGGGAGCACACTGATCTAAGGGGGGTACTCTATTGTAAAGGGGACACACTGATGTAAGGAGGAGGGGTACACTGATGTAAAGGGAGCACATTGATATAAGGGGCACATTGATGTAAGGGGGGACACTGATGTAAGGGGGCACACTAATATAGAGGGGAGCACATTGATGTGAGGGTTCTCATAAAAAGGCAAGGTTCCCAGCAGCCATAGTGAAAATTTGCTTAGCTGTAATAGTAAAATCTTAGGGAGTGCTACTGATAAATTTATTAGGGACACATTAGTGCAAGTTGTGGTCTCTTAAACTTAAACTTCACCCCTTTTCCTTCCCAGGCCATTTTTTTATATTTTAGCTCTGTCAAAGTTGATTAACAATTACTCAGTCATGCAACACTGTACAAAATGAAATGTATACATTTTTTTGTAGAGCTGTTTTTGGTGGTATTTAATCACCGCTGTTTTTTTAATTTTATGCTATACAAAGGAAGAAAGATCAAAAATTCTGAAAAAAGTTTGCCTTAGTTTTTGTTATAAAATTTTGAAAATAAATCATCTTTATTCATAAATTTAGGCCGAAATGTATTTTGCTACATTTCTTTCATTGATAAAAAATACCACAAATCATTGTATATTATTTAGTGTATGTGAATGTGGTATATATTATATATTTGTATATATTTGGTATGGTATATGCAGTATATTTGAAAATTGATGAATACTCACTGCCTGTCTAATTTCTTGAGTCCCTAAAATACCATGGCAGTATAAATATCCACCAAATGACCCATTTTTCAGAAGTAAACAGTCCAAGCTATTTAATAAGAGGAATGATGACTATCACATCTATCTTTAGTGTTGGTGGTCAGGCACTATAGCTGGTTCTTCAACTATAATATCTGGTTCTTCCCATAAGACAAGCAGGCCTATCGGTACTCAATTGTCCCCAGGTTTTTAGTTTCAAAGATTTTATTGAGTTTACAAATATAAACAGACATAAGCACATATGATATAATCACAAATACTGTTTAAGGCAGGTAGAACATAGCTGAGACCCGATAACTGTATAACAAGGAATCTTGTCATGCTGGGCATAGCCATAGAAGTGGAATCATCTCACAAAACTGCAAGACTGAGCTGGATTTAGAGAGAAGTGGTGCTTCCCAGGAACCCTGCACCCCTAAAAGGGAACTCGCTGTGCCAGAGAACCAGGGCACCCCCCTCTAAAGGTTTTAAAGCCAGACTCATATGCTTTAAGCTGGATGATAATACTCCTGTTACTTCGCCATAGTGAGGCCTGAAAAAGGGTCCTCATAAAACGAAATCAACCAAAATTCCTGCCCAAATCTTACCTAAGGTAGAGAAATAGGAGAGTATGGAAATAGGGAGGAGGAATTAGAGAAAGGAAGGAAAGAAAAAAAAAAACAAAAAAAAGAGAAAGAGGAGGGGGTGTGTTTGAGATTAGACGTAGCTCGGTAGAGACAAAGGAATTCAAGACTGAGTCCTGAGAAGACATACAGAAAGTGTTGCGCCTTTATTGGCGTTTTCATATTCAATGGTAGGCTGGCCTAACTATCAGGGCCTGGGGCTATACCCCTGTAGATTGCCCAGGGTTCCCAAACCGCCTCAAAATGATGTTTGTTGTTGGAAATAGAAGTGGCCATTTTCTCCTGAGCCATAAGCCATGAAATTTTCCGTTTAACTGCTCTCAGGGAGACCTTCTGTTGTTTCCATGCCCCTGCTATAGTTATTTTGGCTGCTAAGAAAAGGTGGTGGATTAATTTGCGGGCTGGTTTGGGAATTCTGGGAATATGGCCGTTTAATAAGGCAATGGTAGGTAATCTAGGAATTTGAATATCTGTGACCCTCTTGATTAGAGAGAAAACTCCAGACCAAAAGGGTCTAATTCTGGGGCATTCCCACCAAATGTGGGACATGTTACCTATCATTTGACAACCCCTAAAGCACAATGGAGAAGCTGAGGGGTATAGCCTGGCTAACTTCGCCGGGGTGTGATACCATCTCGAGATTACCTTAATGCTGGCTTCAGAGATATTCGTATTTAGGACCCCCCGGAATGATTTAAAGAATGCTGAGTGCCATTTCTCCAAGTCCCACGAGAAATTGAGATCCATCTCCCAATCCTTCATGAAGGCGGACTTCTCCACTGGCCGGGTAAGTGCCCCATATATGACTGATATACCCCCTTTTTGTTCACACTGCTGACCACACCACCTTTCGTAGGTAGTAAAATTGGGGGGGAGGGGTTTATTCGTCCAGATCTTGTGTAAAAAATTAGAAATTTGGTGGAACCGAAACCTTTCCGACTCCGGCATGTCTAATTTGCCCTTACAGAAACTTAGGGAAATCGGACCCGAAGAGGTAAAAAAGTGCCCTATTCGATACAGTCCTTTGTCTAACCACCACTGAAAGGCCTTTATATTCAGTCCCGGTGGAAAGATTGGGTTATGGAACAGATGAGCTAAAGGTTTGATTGGGGACACCAGTGATGGGATTCGTCTTAGTTTATCCCACAAAGCAAGAGCATGTGATAGGGTAGGTGCTAGGATCGGAGGTCTACTTTTAGGAGGACACCACAAAATAAAATCCAGTGTATGCTTCGGTATGACCTGCCTCTCCATTCCCACCCAATCAGGTTTTTCAAATTTAGTGTAGATTAATGACAATTGGGTTAGTCTGGCAGCATAGAAATATTTAATGAGGTGGGAAACCCCTAGGCCCCCCTTACTCCTATGATGGAAGAGATATTTTTGTGAAATCCTGTACCCCGCCTTTCCCCAGATAAACTTTATAATTTTGCTTTGCAGCGAGGCTATGTGATCCTTACGTATCGAAATAGGAAGAGCACGGAACAGGTAGAGTAACCTGGGCAACAAGGTCATTTTTATCGCGTTGATTTTCCCTAACCAGGAGAGATTCTTTTTCGACCAGGAAAGTAAGTCAGACTCTAATTTGCGGAATATATGTGGGTAATTTTGGGCATAAAGAGTTTCAAATTTAGGTGTGAGGTTTATGCCTAGGTATCTAATATAGGTGTCACTCCACTCATACTGAAAGTTCTTCTTTAACAGAAGAACAGTATCTGGGTGTAAGGAGACGTTTAGTGCCTGAGACTTGTTATAGTTTACCTGAAGACCTGAAATTTTATGGAAGATCTCCAAAAGACGCTGGAGATTAGGGAGAGTGGTTATAGGGGATGAAATGAATAATAGAACATCATCAGCGAACAGGCCACATTTGTGCTCCTGTTGCCCGCACAGGATACCCTTGATGTCTGGGTTATGTCTTATTGCAATGGCGAGGGTTTCTATCGCAATCGTGAATAAGAGTGGAGAAAGTGGGCATCCCTGTCTGGTTCCTCTTTTAATGTGAAATGGCTTAGAGTAGAAGCCCCTGAGTTTAATCAGGGCCTGCGGTTTGGAGTAAAGTGCCCGCACAGTGCCTAGAAAATTCTCACCAAAACCCCACCTTTCGAGAGTCGTGAATAAGTATGGCCAGGATACAGAGTCAAAGGCTTTCCTTAAATCTAAGGAAAGTATCATGCCTTTTTGTTTGGTGCCTTCCGGCCAATTAGATTGTAGGATAGTGACAATATCAATTGCCCTTCTAATTTGATCCGGACCCTGCCTACCCGGAATAAACCCTACTTGATCCTTATGGACATAGCCATTTATGAAAGAGGCCAACCGGTTAGCCAGGATTTTGGTGAGAATCTTCAGATCGTTATTTATAAGTGAGATCGGTCTATAATTTTCAACTAACTCTGGGTTTTTCTCGGGTTTCGGGATAACTGTTAGAAAGGCAGTATTTAAATGGGTTTCTGACGGATCTCCTTTCATCTTGTGATTAAAGAATCGAGCTAAGTGGGGGGATATTATATCACTGAAAGCCTTATAGTACGGAGCCGATAGACCATCTGGGCCTGGGGCCGATCCCTGTTTGAGCCCTTTGATGACCTCTCGAACCTCTTCCTCAGAGATGGCTGCGTCCATAATGTTTCTGTGGGCGTTTGATAGAGTCGGCACCGGAATGCCATCTAGGAATTCTTTAATCTTGTTCAAGTTATCGTCTGCAGGAGGAGAGTAAAGTTTCTCATAAAAAGAATTGAAGGCTCCCAACACCTTGTCAGGGTTAGAGGAGGGAGGATCAATTCCTACCTTAATTTTGGGAAAGGGATGGTTAGTCATGCGTGGTGTAAGTTGTTTCGCCAGGTGGGAGCCCATCTTGTTACCCATTGTATAAAACTTATTTTTGCTCCATCTTATACTTTTCTCGGCTTTCGATGTCAGAGACAAATTAAGCTCGAGTCTAGCTTTATCTAATTGGTCTAGCAGGATGGGAGAGGGATGTTTTTTGTGAACTGCTTTGAGGGTTCTAAATTCTTTCTCAAGCTTAGTTATTTCCATTTCTCTTTCTTTCTTGATTTTGGATGAAATTTGTATAATCTTGCCTCTGATGAAAGCTTTGTGAGCCGCCCATACTATTTCTATAGAGGTGTCACCCGGGGTGTTGTGTGTGAAATATTCCTTGAGATGTTTTCCTATTTCCGTGGTTCTAATTGGATCTGACAAAATGGATTCGTTCAAGCGCCAATAAGGCTTGTGAAATTTTCTGAACTGGGTATGGATCGACAGGGAGACCAAAGCGTGGTCTGATAGCACTGTATCATGAATACGCGAGGAGATGATATTAGGTAAATTGTAAGCGGGGGTAAAAATATGATCGATTCTAGCGTATGTGCTGTGCGGGTGCGAGAAGTGCGTGTAGTCCCTTGTGGAGGGATTCATTTCCCTCCAAACATCTACTAAGTTATGAGAGTTAAGCATTTTGGCTATACGGAGACTGGTCTTAGATGGCCGTGTCAACTGACTACCCATGGGTCTCATCTTATCAAGGCCCTGGTCGAAGGCCACATTAGAGTCGCCTCCGAAAAGGACCGTGCCCTCAAACATGGGGGATAAAGTTTCTAGAAGGTGCTGGAAGAAGATAGCTTGTCCTTTATTAGGTGTGTAATATGAGATCAGCGTAACTAATTGACCCTCTGCCATCCCCTTAACTAGGATATAACGACCCTCAGGGTCTCTATAGTCCGAGATCCAAGTGAAGTTACATTTATTGGACACTAGGATCGCCACCCCTTTGGTTTTAGTGGCTGCGTTGGCAAGGAAAAATTGTGTGAAGTTGGAGTGTAAAAATTTGGGATTATATTGTAGCGGGAAATGGGTTTCTTGTAGAAAAATGAAGTCAAATTTAAGAGACTTGTACAGGTCACATCATTTTCTGCGTTTAACAGGTGAGTTAATGCCTTGCACATTGTGCGTAGCTATACGGAGGGGAAGATGATTGTGGTCAGCCATTTAAGATACCAAAAAGAGGTTTTCCGTCTCTGAGGACACTTACCCGACCCTGGGAAGCCCTGTCAACTTCAAGGGATGTCCAAGCTGGTTGATATTCCGAGATCCAGTGGCTGGAGCCAGGGACTGCTACCTTGCAGGCTACGACACTGTGATAGGGGAACAGTATAAGAGAGCACGTCATCTGAAAAGCGAGCAAAAATGAGAGGAAGAGGGAAGAAGAGGAAGAAAGAGTAGGTTTAGATAGAGAAGGGAAGAATATAATGTTGAGCTGCAAAGATACTGATATAATTCTCCAACCAAGGGAAAATTGGCCCAGAAGGGAGAACAGCTCCTGGGTCTTCCCAACTAAATCAAAATTTGCCTGGCAAAAAGGGCCAGGCTTCCTGTCTCTCGGAACCATTAGGCGTCAAAGAGACAGGAGGAGGCACATGTGGAACGCCCCCCAGCCAAAGAGCCCTGTGTAGAAGAAAATTATTAACGACAGAAGTATAAATTGGTCCCTGATGTGTGGTTAAACAGACAGTTCGGACCTTTCTAGCACTTTTTGAAAGGGATAATCTCCCTCCCGAACCCTATGACATGTGGGGGAAGATCCGTCCTTGGAGAGGAGGGACCCCTCCCCTTAGACCCCAACAGAACACCCTGAGATGATTATCCCCCCTGAGGAGGGGTCATCACAGAGTGTTCAGTAACAAACCAAAAAATCTCAAGAACAATCCAGATCAATAGCAACCAGTCGCAGAAGTAATGCTGCTGACAACCTGAAGAACATCACAAAGAACACATAAAAAAAAAAAAAAATAAAGGGAAAAAACAATAGAGTGGATCCCCTGAACCTGAGTGGGGGATTATCCCCAAGGACCATTGGGATTATTGGAGTCCTGGACTACTTAGATTCGTAGACCCAAGCGGGAAATTGACTAAGCCTGAAGGCTAAAGGGTGAGTCTTGGTATCAAGTTGGACCATTGTCCCTGACTCTTTTTGGTTTGGCTTTCTCCCAAAGAGGTGTTCTGGGACTTGTAGGTGACAGTCTTTTGGAGGAATTTGTGGCTATGTTGGACACTTCCATGTCTGCTTCCTGTGAAATAAGTTTCAAGTGAAGGAACAGTCTCTCCCCCTCCTGTAGAGAAGAGAACGAGTATTCCCGGCCTTTCAGGGAGAATTTGACTGCAAAGGGAAAATACCATTTGTATTTGATCTCTTTTTTAAACAGAACATTCAGGAGTGGTTTAAGGGTTCTGCGTCGTTGTATAGTTGATGGTGATAAGTCCGCAAAGATTTGCACTTGATGTCCTTTACAGATAACCTTGTCTGCTGCTCTAGCATTTTTCATTACCCCCTCCTTAATGACATCAAAATGGGGCTTTACTATTATGTCCCTTGGGGATCCATCCTTTCTGAGGGGGCCAAGAGCTCTGTGAGCTCTGTCCAATTCCAGACGGTGGGCCGGGGTGTTGGGGAGCAAGTTGTTAATCAGTTCCTGAATGGCACCATTGATATCTGAGATATTTTCAGGAAGTCCTCTTACTCTGAAATTATACCTTCTGGACCTATTTTCTAGGTCATCAATCCTTGACATGGCGGTATCAAGCTGGTCCTGAAGAGTGGAAATAAGGTCTGAATTTTGATTAGAAGTCGCAGCAGTGCGATCCACTTTGTTTTCAATCGCCTCAATTCTCAGACCTAGCATCTGAAAATCTGTTTTAATTTCCCCTGTGATTCTCTCCACTGTATTGGCTAAGCCCCTCTCCAGAAGCAGTGAAAATTTCTGATACAGTTCATCCACTGGATTAGGGTTATTTTGAATTGGCGTGCTTGGGGTCTGGAAAGTATGCATGTCTTGACCCAGGGGAGTAGGCCAGGGTTCTCCCAGCATGCGGCCTAGTAATGATTCAGTGGAGGTGGGTGATGGAGTGGTCATCTGCATCAAGCTGACTTGTGCCGTGGGTGTGTAGTGAAGGGAGGCTGGAGTGATCACTTGCCTGTGCTCCGAAGCTAGGTTTCCACTCTGGGAGAAGGAGCTGTGTGCCTCGTGGATGCCTGCTGTGGGAGCCGGAGCGGCAGCCATCTTGGTACACCCCGGAGAAGGCTCTGCCGTTCGAGGGGGGAACAGCTCCTTCTTAGCTGGTGGCCCTGCCATACAGGGTGTTGCTGCGATGTTCCGGGGTCGAGATCACCCCTTTTCCTCGGTCTCTGTGGGCTCAGAGAGTCAGAGCGGGCTCTTTAGGCTGGCGGCGATGCGGAGCTCCGGATCAGGCGTCCATGTCGGAGCCGCCGCGCATGCGCTCACCGTCCCCAGGTTTTTATACACAATGTTATGGTGCCTGGCTACCGCGCTGGGGCAGACACAAACTAAGCACAGCAAACAGTTACTTGGGGTTTTTAGACAGGCAGAGTCACCCAATGGCAGTCTAGGTTCAGGGCAGGCAACGTTCAGAGAGTAGTCAGGATCACATCGGTGGTCAAAAGGCAGGTTGAGTTCAGGGAGTAGAACAATTTCCAATCCGAGTTTGATAACAAGGGAGTCCAAACTAGCTGGCAGGGTGCAGATAAAAAGAAGAAAAATGTCAAGGCACAGGAACAAAGCAGGCAAAAAGGGAGCTTGAAGCACATGTTGCAAACACTATCACTAGCATGACACTGAGAAGTTGGTATCCACCCAGAGGCGGTGTCTACATTAATTACTCTGCAGGTGGTCAGTCAGACAGCCAAAACCAGAATGCTGGAAGGAGACATGCAGCAGCCAAGGAACAAGAGCGTTGCACACTCCTGACAATTAGATTTTTGAAGTTGTAATTTTTTCCCCCACAATTTGGAATTTGATGAAAGTAAAAAAAATTTTTTTTTTCTTTCGCAATGTTATCATTTTAACAAATTAGTTATCATACACAGCAAGGGTATGCTTAGAATTACACCTCAAAACACATTCTGCTACTACTCCTGAGTATGACAATGCCATATGTGTGAGACTTTTTCACAACCTAGTCACATAGAGAGGTCCAACATCCAAAAAGCACCTTCAAGTGTTCTATTTGCATAAATTACACACACATCTAATTTATTGACTACCTATCACAGTTTTGAAGGTTCAGGAGCACCAGGACAGTGGAAATACCAACAAAATTACCACATCTTGGAAAGCAAACACTCCAAGATATTTTTTAAGAGGTATTAACGTAAAAGTAAGAGAAAGGTGTAAATAGATTTTTTATACACCGTTCTTTTCCGAGAGATATGGAGAATTTTTTATAGAACCTCACAAACGAAAGGTTCTACACCATTAAAACAACCATAAAGGTGACAGGACCACGAGGACTTGGAAGTTTTGACACTATCCATCAGT
>BLSH010383449.1:2620788-2650651 GCA_018402905.1 Glandirana rugosa | reverse complement strand
GCCATGGTTTGAACTAGACTTGAACTGGGGCCTGGGACTGGGGGTAACTTCAGTTACCACTGGGCTTGAAAACCCGTGTTTTTACCGACATTTTTTCAGGACCTTTTCCGATCTCCCGACGTTTTCCTTTGTTTTACCCCCATTCTCATCCTGTTCACGGGACTTTTGTTTACACCTATCCCTTTATTGAATTTTAGTGTATTTTTTTATTTTACCCTCCTCCTCCACCTACACCTCATCCTCGGATCTCCAACTGATCCGGCACTGGCACCGTCAGATCCACCTTCACCACCACCTCCTCCTCCATCGGTTGTGACAAAAACAAACAAACAAGAAAAAAGATTAACCCCATCGGGGGTTTCAAGTGGTTAAAATGAACCAGGCATGGATCCCACAAGACTTGTCTGTACCCTGTGCAGAATAGCCATTTAGACCAGCCTCACACAGCCATTGGTATACTTATTTTTTTTTTTGAATAGGTCTCAATATTTTGGGGGCTACCCCAATTAGAAAAAAGAACAAACAAACAAAAACAGTGTTGGCTACCTCCTCCTCCACCACCACTTCCACCTAGACTGCCACGGTCACGGCCTAGTCAACCTCTAGGCTCCTACTCCACATCCACCTCCTCCTCCCATTTTATTTTTTTATGTGATTTTAAGTTATTTCCCTATCCACATTTGTTTTCAGGGCACTTGTCCTACTCTTACCCCCATTTTGTTTCCTTTTGCAGCCCTCTAGCCTTTTCCAGGACTTTTTTACAGCCATTTTTGTGCCCAAAAGTTCGGGTCACCATTGACTTCAATGGGGGTCAGGGTCCGGGGTCAAGTTCAGATCAAGTTTGGTACCGAACCCAAACTTTTCCACAAAGTTCGGCCGAACCAGACGAACCCGAACATCCAGGTGTCTGCTCAACTATATTAGGCATATGTAGAATTACACCTCAAAACACATTCTGCTACTCATCTCCAGTATGGGGATATCACTTGTGTATGACCTATTCAATGGTTGGCCTGATTATTTACCCCGGCACGGCAACCTGTATATCACAAAAATCAAACACTGTATCAAAAACATTGTACTATAATGGTCCCTCTGTATAAGTGGTCAGTGAATATAGCATCGTGTATCTTCACCTACAGCAGTCCTTGTTGCTAAAAGCTAAGCAAGTCTAATCTACTGGTACATGACTATCCCAGTTGTACAATGATATGTTTACTGGCCATGTAGTTCAGGAGGCTGAACAAAGGGTGAACAAAAGTGTACCTGTGGTCAACAAGTAGCCAAATAATTGGTCCAGGCAGCAGGAAGAAATATCAGGCTTAGGGCCTCAGTCAGGCATGACCTCGACACAGCGGAAAGATGCTACTTCCCTCCCAAAATTCTTCGAAACCTCCTGACTCCAGCCCCTATTTTGGGAATCCCAAAAGCCTGGGGAAAACCAAAAGCTTAGTTTGCTCTGGTCTGAAACAATACTGTCATGGTCTGGAGTCAGGCTCGGAGGCCAGTAGCTATAGCAGTAGAGCATCACCCTTCGACAATGTACAGGTATAAAAGGGACAGGTAAACAAGCAGGTCACCCTGGCTGATGACACAGGTTAACCTGAGGTGCAGGGACTAAGTACTAATCGGTATTCACCAGAGCTCCTGATGGTGGAGATGGGTTTTTTCTGAGGGTTAGTACCAGGTTGCGGTCCTCAGGATCACCCCACCAGAAGCTGAGCAAGCCGGGGTCCATTAGCAGATGTAGCAGGTAGGGATCAAGCAGAAGCATAGTCAGGAAACAAGCCAAAAGAACAGTAAAGAGTGATTGTAGGTTGGGAATAAGCAAAAGCATAGTTGAGGAACAAGTCAAAGGCCAGTAATAAATGGTAGTGAAGATATGGAGGCAGCAGGAGAGACAAAAGTGATATATTGGCTGGCGGGAACACAATAATCTGGTAAGTGCAGAGATATGGCTTAAATCAGGAATTTCATGGGAGAAGCAAAGAGTTCAAGGTTCAAGACGAACATGGCAGGATCATTTAAGCAATTGTCCAGGGAACTGTCCAGCTTTCCAGGTGCCTCAGCAAGCAGAGTAATTGCCAGATACAGCAGAGGTCCCAGGTTCAAGTCTAAGCACTGACAGTACTTTCCTCCTCCCAGGACGTCCCCTTGATGTCTTAGGACCAGGTTTGTGAGGAAACCTCTGGCGGAAATCCCTTGTTAATCTAGGGACATGAACATTCTCCTTAGACTCCCAAGAATTTTCTTCTTGCCCATAACCTTCCCATTGAACCAGATATTGTAATTTGTTCCTAAAGATCCTGGAATCAAGAATTTTCTCCACCACAAATTCTTGTTCATCCTGTACCTCAACAGGTGGAGGAGGTGGATGAATTCTTGAAGAAAAAAGATTTTCATGGAACAGTTTGAGTAGTGATATGTGAAAAACAGGGTGAATCTACATACTGTAAGGAAGTTTTAAGCGAAAGGTGACCAGGTTGGTTTGAGCAGAAATCTGAAAAGGTCCCACAAACTTTTGATTCAACGTAGCAGATGGAACATGAAGCTTCAAATTTTCGGTAGATAACCAAACTTTGTCACCCACATGAAAGGTAGGAACTGATCTATGAGGTCTGTCAGCGGCCTTCTTTTTCCTAAGCCTCCTTCAATGTATAAATCAATTTCTCCTGAATCTCCTGTAATATAGTTAATCTGCTGGTAACAGTGGGAATTGGAGTTGAGATAGGGAGATCAGGAATAAAAACTGGATGATACCTTGTGTTTAACCACTTGCTTATTGGACACTTAAACCCCCTTCCTGCCCAGATCGATTTTCAGCTTTCAATGCTGTCGAACTTTGAATGACAATTGCGTGGTCATGCAACACTGTACCCAAAAAAAATGTTAGCATTTTTTCCCACACATTTCTTTTGGTGGTATTTAATCACCACTGGGTTTTTATTTTTTGCTAAAAAAATGAAAAAGACCAACAATTTTGAAAAAAACCCCAAATTTTTAAAACAGGTAATTTTTCTCCTTCATTGATGTGCGCTGATGAGGCTGCACTGATAGGCTACACTGATAGGCTACACTGATGGGCACTGATAAGGTGGCACTGATGGGCACTGATGAGCACTGAGAGGTGGCACTGATGGGTGGCAATGATGGGCACTGATGGTTGGCACTAATTGGCAACATTCCGAGGGCGGGCTCCTGATCAGGCGTCTATCCGGCTTACGCCAGATTAACGTGACGTACCCAGTCACGCACCTGCGCGCAGGCGCAATATAGGGACGCCGGGAACGACGTTTGGTGCCATTTCCAGCCGGACTTCGTAGAAGGGGGTAGCTTTGCAAACAGCTCCGCCGATCACATCTCATGAGTAAACTACATGCTCAGTGGATTCAGGTAACTGGGCCTTCCTCTTGCATATTCTCTTGTTTCAATGGCACTGGCACTTTGTTTTTGGTTTTGTTATATACAAATTCGCCCATATGGGCAAGATATTTAGCACAAATCTCCCTGGCTAAATGGACCTTTCCATAACCCATTTGGCCCTTGGCTATTTATTTAAATGTGAACTGGCTTTTGTCTGTCTGCATCACTATTACAAATGAGCCATATTATAAAGAGATTATTTTATTCTACCTCCACTTTCATTGTTAATTTTTTCTTTCTGTAGTGGGCTGATTTTTGGACCCCGATCATTGGGGAGTATCCCCAGCGGTTCCTATACAGCATGCAAGGCATTTGTCTCTTCACGGGGGGGCGGTGTTTGTCTACCACCTGGAGGCTATCCCTCTTCTAAGGTCAAACAGTGTAAGTTTGGGCCCCCAAATGGGGGAGCCATGACATGCCATTTTTGGATTGAATTGTCACTAAAATTAATTTGTATACCCACAGAAGATGGTATAATATCCCTGATGAAGATATTCTGGTTTAATACTTTTGAAACGCGTCGGATGTCCCCATGGGCTTGTGTCACCCATTGTCATTGATGGCTTCACCACCCTAGGGGAATACCATCTTCAAACTGGAACACACTTGTATTGGCTTGTATCATGAATGTGCAATATACAATATGATGGACATCTCTGGAAATGTTTACATTATGTGATTCATATTTTAAAGATTTGTACACAATAAAATATGTTTTTTATGAAAAATTACAATAATTCTAAATCACTTAAAATGCCCTTTGCTATATGAGGTTTTTTCTTTTTACCGGAACATGGGATGTGGCAATCTCACACAGTCTTGATGGGTTATATTCTATATCATCTTCATCCTCTACCATCATCTCCATCCTCAGCTATCATCTCCATCCTCTACCATCATCTCCATCCTCTACCATCATCTCCATCCTCTACCATCCTTTCTATCCTCTACCGTCATCTCCATTCTCTGCCATCATTTCCATCCTCTGCCATCATCTCCATCCTCTGCTAGCATCTTCATCCTCTACCATCATCTTCATCCTGTACCATCATTTCCACCCTCTACCATCATCTCCATCCTTTCCATACTACACCAACATCTTCATCCTCACCATCATCTCAATTCTCTGACTTCATCTCCCCTCATCAGAGATTCCTGGCAGCAGTGCCCCCTCATTAGGTGTCCTTTCATCTGTGTCGTTCAACACTGACAGCTGTCCCTCACGTCGGATTCAATTAATCTGCGCTGACCTGGGCTGGCTAGGAGTTGGCACTCAATGGGCAGGGCTTAGCGGTGGGATTTGGTGGGTGGGGCTTATTGGGTGGAATACAGTGGGCTCTGTATCAGTGTTTTTTTTATGCAGCACCTTTAGTGTAGTATTCCAAGAGTCTTAAAAGAAGCAGGCAGAGGAGGTGGGGCATAGGTGGCAGCCAGGTCCAGAGGAGAAAGTTCCCTTCTCCGCTAACTCAATGCTGGGGGTGGATCAACCACAAGGCTTGCTAGCTTAACCCAGGGTCACACAGTGTGTCACACAGCCTCTCAGCCTCAGCAAGAGCTTCGTTCCTGACATCCACACTCCAGCAGCTTCCAGTTCTCACAAGCAGCTCCTCTCTCCCGCTCTCCACAGCCCCGCCCTTAGAATTTATAGAGTGCGGCACAGCACAGCAAGCCTGTCAGATATATCATTCTGCCAGTCACTAGTTTCAGTGGCTGTTGGAGGCAGCGTCCGGATCTATAGACTAGGTATCGGCAAATGCGCCCACTGCCTCCGCTCGTACTTGTCAAATAAGAAAAAAAAGTCCCAATGCTACCAGCCTGTCACCGCCAGTTTGGAGCCAGAAATGTGCATTTTAGCTTTGGATGATTTCATACTCCATGTGGGCAGAGTGTGAAAGGACACAGTGGGTGCCCCTGCCCTTGGGGCCCGTGTGCACCGCACACGCTGCACCCATGGATAATATGCCACTGATTTAGAGAAACTTGTAAAAAACTCATGAAAGAATAAAGTTATGTTAAAACCAAGCACACCATTGTTTTTCTTGTGAAATTCCCAATAAGTTTGATGTGTCACGTGACCCTCTTCCTATTGAAAAAACAAAAGTTGGATTCAAAATGGCCTACTTCAAAATGGCCACCATGGTCACCACCCATCTTGAAAAGTTTCCCCCCTCACATACTAATGTGCCACAAACAGGAAGTTAATATCACCAACCATTCCCATTTTATTAAGGTGTATCCATATAAATGGCCCACCCTGTATTACTGCAGAGATGAGGAAGTGAGCGAAACACATTTCCTATAACCAGTTCCCGACCACGTGCCGTGTTTTCACGGCGGCAGTCGGGATGCTGAGCGCGAATCGCCCCAAATATACGGTGATCTGCAATCAGCCACTAGGGGGCGCGTGCGCGCACACCCGCCGCACTCCTGAGGAGTGTGCCCGCGGCTCAGGCGGACCCGATGTCTGCCAGCGAGCCGCAATGAGCGGCCACAGGGAAAGGACAGGGAACCGCCGATGTAAACACGGCGGTTCCCCGCTCTGTTAGTAGGGGCATGAGAGATCTACTGATCCCTGTCACTGGGATCAGTTAGATCTCTCATGCCCATGTTAGCCCAACCCCCCCACAGTAAGAACACACCCAGGGAACATAGTTAACCCCTAGCCCCCCCCCCCCAGGTTAACCCCTTCACTGCCAATGACATTTATACAATAATCAGTGGACATTTAAATTTCTGATCGCTGAATAAATGTCATTGGTCCCAAAAAAGTGTCAAAAGTGTCCGACATGTCCGCTGAAATATCGCAGTACCGCTAAAAATCGCAGATCGCCGCCATTGATAGTAAAAAATAAAAAAATAAATAAAAACCCCAGAAATGAATTCTCATCATCCGTAAACGCGGCTACTTTTGCGCAAACCAATCAATAAACGCAGATTGCGATTTTTTAAATCACAAATATGAGGAATTATATAAATCGGCCAAAACCGGTGAAAAAAATGTTTTTTTATATTTTTTTTTGTATTTGAATTTTAGCAAAAAGTAAGAAACTTGGGTTTTTTTGCAAAATGGTCGCTCTTCTTTTGTTTATAGCGGCGGACAGAAATGATGCAGAGGCAATCAGATACCACCAAAAGAAAGCTCTATTTGTGGGAAAAAAAAGGACACAAATTTTGTTTGGGTACAACGTCGCACGACCGCGCAATTGTCCGGTTGGTAAGTGGATAATTCATTGTCTAACCAGAGGAAATGCTCTGCCCAGGCCAATTTTCAGGTTAATGTTTCCATCAGAGAACAGTATATATACAACAATCAGCAGGTCAAGGGATCACAATTAAGATTACATTTAAATACCATAATTACAGTATATAGTGTGGGACATATCCAAAGTCTTCATGCACACAGGACTTTAAAAAAAAGTCCAAAAACGTCAGTAGCTTATCAGGGATGTTTTCAGCTTTTACCAGCATTATAATACTGCAGTTTTCTCACTTTTTTTTTACGTTTTTTTGCGTTTTTAAAGAGCCATCATTTTTTTTTTTTTTTCAATTGGTCTAAAATGTCCAAAAACGTTGGAGATTGACATTTTTGAGCGTGTTTGTGTGTTTTTAAACGTTTGAATGTTCTTACAGCTGAAAAGCGTCCAAAAAAACCCTCAGGTCTTGTTTTTTTTTCTACAGCTCAAAAACGTCACTACTAAAAACAGCTGATAACAGCCTATGTGTGCATGAACACATAGGATAACATGATGGAGGGTTTTTTGACTGTAGAAAAAAACATCTGCAGCTAAAAACAGCTGCTGTAAAACAGTCAGAATAACGTCCTGTGTACATAAGGCCTAAGTGTTTCAGATCCCCTGAATTTTGGCTGCAGCCATTGATCAAGAAAAAATTTCCTTTGTCAAAAGTTGATCATTATACCGACTTCTGTTGAGTGGAAGTAGCCACACATGGATCAAAATTTGGCTGATCGCTGCTGAACTGACCAGGTTTTGACCCATTTGTGGCCATCTTGTTTAAAGTGTTACTAAACCCAGGATGTTGTATTCATTATATCTGGTCTCCCACAGTACACACCACATGGAAACACAATTATTTTAGTAAATATAAACTGTTAAATACCTTTTTTTATCAGCAGTTAGAGCAATCTTGTGACTTCTATAAATGTCTGGTTAAAGCTTGTAGGAGGAGTTTTCATTATCCCATGACTGTCCTATGAGAATGCAGGACCCTGACCCTCTGTCTGGACAGGGCTGATTGGCCTTCTGCTGATCACATGCACTGTCCCAAGAAAAGAAAAACTTTCTAGCAATACACACCAAACCGAGCATGAGCAACCTGGCTCTGTAAATAGCAAGTTATTTTTTAGGGCCAGTGGAAGGAGATGAGCAGGGAAGACAGGATCAAACAGCCTTTTTACACAAGACAGAGAGTATAACAAGCATGCTTTACTGCATATACACATTAATTTTACTGGTGTGGGTTTAGTCACACTTTAAGCCCCTTAGTGGTGGTGCTAAATGAATGTAACTATGATTTCCAGCACAGGTATCTTATGGTAGACTGGGGGGAGGGGGGCAGGGGGAGTGTTAGCTGAAGACTTACTTGTATGCATCAGTTGTAAGCACTGAAAACTTGAATTTGTGGAGGATTCCTCTTGTTATTGCTGAAATCTTTTCAGGCTCTGAGTCTGGATAACAAGGATTTTTTACATGGAGGTAGAGTGCTTTACATCTTTACATTTACAAGGGTTTGGGAATTTTATCAAACTTTATCAAAACAGAAAAGTTAGCGCTAAAGAGTACTGAAAGGAAAAGCTGACCATCTCTATGGCAGAAAATAGATTGTCATCTCCAGTAAAGGGTATTGGAAGGTATTATCCTTAACACCTTCCCATCCGTCCTATAACAAAACGATGGTCGGGCAAGGGTTCCATTGCTCTGACTGGACATTATACTACATCCTTCAAAACAAGGCGGTTGTGCGTGCCCCTGGAGGTGCACAGCGTGGCGATCGTTGGTGTGGTCTGTCACTCCGCATCTCTAGAAAAATGTTTTTTTATGAGTACATCCTACTGCAGATGATTTAATAGGATTACTTTTGGAGAAAGTATGAAATGTTTTTGCACTAGTACATACTACTGTAAAGGGTCTAATATGTTTACTTTTGGAGAAAGTATGAAAGGTTTTTGTACAAGTACATACTACTGTAAAGGATCTAATTTGTTTACTTTTGGAGAAAGTATGAAAGGTTTTTGTACAAGTACATACTACTGTAAAGGATCTAATATATTTACTTTTGGAGAAAGTATGAAATGTTTTTATACAAGTACATACTACTGTAAAGGATCTAATAGGTTTACTTTTGGAGAAAGTATGCAGAGAGACATTTGTGTGCTAATGCCAGTAATAAAAATTTCCAGGCTTCGATGAATGTTTTTATTTAGAGGTTACATTGAATATTTGCTGTACTTGTAGCATAAGGACAGCATAAGTTCTAACTCTGCACTGCTTTATTTTTCAGCTTAAGTGACAGAGATAAACGTATGTAATTTTCCAGTGAAGCACTGTAAAGTGGAATGCTTTTAGTTAGTCAGCGCAGTAAATTGTATAGGCAGGGGAGAAGGAAACTGCACAGATAAAATCATAAATGGCATTTCCATCAAGGTTAGAATTCTAATTTTCTTGCTTATTGCTCTACTTGATAAAACAAACAAAATAAGAATTCTTTAATATGCAAAAATGGGTCTCAGAAATCCTCTCCAGCTAGTATTTTTATGGGAAAAACGGACTAAATGATATACGCAGAGCACAAAAATCTACATTTAGATGAGACTGCTTTAAGATGCATAGCGTGGTTCACTAGAATTGAAACCTGTGTATATAAAATCTCCTTATTTAACAAACTGTACACAATTACACCTGAGAATTGGTAACTGAGCCACTGCCAAGAAGGTTATGACTGAGCCTTTAATCTCCAAGTGAAAGATCTATTTTTAACACTTTTGTAATGATGTTAAGCAACAGGTTGTTCCAAGCACTGACAAATATAATAATATCCTAACAGTGTGCTTTATTTTTCAAGATTTACCATGGGGGAAATCGTAATTCTTTAGATTCAGTGTAAGTCCTGTAAAACATACTTTTTGTGATTTAAGTACTAAGTTTCTTAAAACAATGTAAAAGGAGAAGTCCAGCTAAAGCTCGTTTGGCTGGACTTCTCCTATGGATCACAGGAGTGCAATCGGTTTTGCACTCCTGTGACCCATTTTCAGCAGAGAGCGGACTGAAGTCTGGTCTCTGCCGACACCACTAATTTCAGTCCAGACAACGCATCATACCGACCATGGGGAGGTGTCAATACATTGTTAACTGGTGAAACCTTTGGAATTCCAAAATTCAGGCATGTCAATTATAATCCAAATTCAACGTTCCAGCATCATAGAAAAAACGCTGTGTAAACAGATGGAGCCGTTACCCAACCAGTTTCATGTCAAAACACTTCTTCACGTTGAGTTTGGATTATAATTGACATGCCTGAATTTTGCTGCAACATTGTAAGTGCAATATCTTTGAATTAAAATATTTACTTTTATTGTATTACACTATGAGGAACATTTTTTCTTTTGGGTATACCTCATGCTTACTGGGTAAATGAGAGGAACGCTTTTCTGGACACAACTGTGGAAAACTTTTGAGATTATATACCAGAACAAATGCTACAATCCCAGGAGGATATGCGCAGGCATTCTTTGATCACCTGTAACAAGAGATCAACGGCAGGGGATAAGCGCATTACATACAAGGTGGCGGATTCGGTCACAACTTTGTGTGTGCATGGTGACACTTGCCTTGTTTTATTATGGATTTCAAGCACATCAAGGATGGTTATGGACTTTGGCCAATGTTTTAGTATATGGAAATCCACTACTGAATAATCACTGCTCACTTTGGATTTGGACATTCACCATATTATTTTATTTATGCACTTGCACTTTATTTAATATTTCTAGTTCAATACTTTATTTATAATTCGATTTTTTGCATTTATATCTGGCAAACAGTATTGCAGCTTCTCTTATCAATAATTGTGTGATATTCAATTCTTTGTTATTATTTTTTCACAAGCGCAGTATTTTTTCTTTATTACTATATCTTCTTATCTGCCTGTTATCCTGTTGCCAACCGCTGCCTGCATCTTGACCATTCTCTGCATGACATTTATGCTTTTTTTCTGATCAGACCTGGCTTGACTGACTCTGCTTCCAGTCAGAATGTCTCATTTCTTCTTTGTATCATATTTAGGTCCTTTTGGATCGTTAATTTTTCCTGGTTCACATGTATCTAAGCCCTATTACTTCTTTTGCTAAGATTTTATTGTGTTTTCAATAAAAATGTTACTTTTTTAAAATTGTGGCCCTTTGGGTTGTTTTGTCCGTATTTCCCATAATTGTCCCGATTTTAGAAGGTTCTCCTTTTCTCTGCTTCCAGTCATCTGTCTGTCCTGCTCTGCATAGTACCTGTTGACACTGGTCCTCCATGTGCTGTGTGCCTGCATCTGCTGTTCCTGCTGTCATACTGTGCTTCAGCTATCTAGTCCAACTCTGGTGACGAACCTGCCACATACTTCTGCGACCACCGTAAGATCTTGCAGGCACTCTTACCTCACCACGCTCTCATGGCCACTGTCGCAATACCAGTGGCCCTTGAGCCGTGGCTATACAAGGGGTCTCCCTCTTTACATCAGGCTCTACTGTAAGGTACGTGACAAATGGTATGACATGCTCCTGTACGTTTGTTCTTGATCTGCATTATTTTTTAGTATTTTCAACAACTAGATTAGAGTAGATACTAGAGTATTTTCAAAGAGTTAGAAAACATACTGGCTTCACACAGCAAGCTTACAAGATATCTCCAGTAATGTTATGTGGAATTTTGATTATTTAGGAAACCTGTAGATCCTTTTAAAAGCTGAACACTAAGCACACTGGTATAACTGAACTACATAAATGTGAGTTGGTTCACCTGTCACCTGATTCGTAATTCTTTCTTGCTGGTCCTAGGATTTACACAGCAGAGCCAAGTGAATAACTTGGCTTTTCTACTACCACAGTTAGGCAATATAGACAGGTCACTTTCCTTTCCCTGGCCCACCGGCTGTAAAATCGAATCAGCAGCAGGAGATGGATAAGTTCATCTCTCTGCTCACTCTACTCTCTTAGGATTCATGCTCACAGCAGCTAAAAAAACTGCTTACAGACATTTGAGCTTTTAATTTCAGCTTGAAGAAGCTTGTACTTTTTCGGGCTCTTTTGCACATTTTTATTTAGCTTCTTTGAGCTCCTTTGAGCTTTTTTGAGCATAAGTGTTTTTTTCTGCACAAACCCTCCCCTCAGCTAATTTTCCTACTTTTTGTGTGTTTTCAAGCTTCTTTGAGCTTTTTCATCCTTTTTTATGCTGTTTCACACTTTTTTGCTCGTATTCACGCATTCTTGGGCACTTCGGTGACTTTTCTGCTTAAAAGCTCCCCTCAAAAATGTGAGTTTGGTGGGGGGGGTATGCCTGTAAGAGCATATGCCTGAAAAAGCCATAGTGTGAATGGACACATTGGCTAATATGGAGAGGAGCTTCCAGACAGAAAAAAATGAGAGCTCAGAAAAGCACAAAAGCCTGTGGGAGTCACTTCTTTGAGCTGCAGTGTGCATGAGCCCTTATCCGGTAAGTATATTTCTTGTTATCGCATGCACAGTGATTTCTAGTGCTGTTCCTCCCTCTCACAGTCTGAGTGCTGCTGTACAGGCAATACAAGAGACTAAAGCCTCGTACACATGGTTCGATTGTCGTACGACCGCTCTTCTGATTTTTGTCCAAAGCATGTGTTCATAATTTTGTAAAGCATACTGACTATCGGAAAATTTTCTCTTGACTGAAATCAACGTCACAAGTGATGTCATGTTTTGCACATTTGTTGCATCTTTTTTTCTTTTCTGAGCATTATTATTATACACAATTTATATAGTGCCAACAGTTTGCGCAGTGCTTTACGAAATGAGGGCAGACAGTATAGTTACAATACAAATCAATACAGGAGGAATTGGAGGGCCCTGCTCCTTAGAGCTTACAATCTAGAAGGGAGGGTCAAGTGAAACAAAAGGTAATAACTACGGGGGATGAACTGATGAAGAAAATGAAGATGTAGTTGTTAGGTGTGAGTAGAACAAGCTTCTCTGAAGAGGAGCATGCGTAGTTTCGGTCGTACAAAAACCATACTAACGGAACGAAAATCAGACGTGGCGTTGCCGTAGAACAAAAATTATACCAACGGTAAGAATTTCGGACGACAGGCTGTCAAACGACAATTCCCATCCAAATTTTGTGTACGGGCCTTTATACCAAGACACAATATCTGCCATAGTGTTAAATTTAAGGCTTTTTATTTAAACATGGGCAGCACAGTGGTGTAGTGGTTAGCACTTCGCCTAGCAGCAAAAGGGTCGCTGGTTCGAATCCCAACCACGACACTACCTGCCTGGAGTTTGTATGTTCTCCTTGTGCCTGTGTGGATTTCCTCTGGTTTCCTCCCATACTCCAAAGACATGCTGGTAGGTTAATTGGATCCTGTCTAAATTGGCCCTAGTATGTGTATGTATGAATGTGAGTTAGGAACCTTAGATTGTAAGCTTATTGAGGGTAGAGACTGATGTGAATGTATATGTAAAGCGCTGTGTAAATTGAGGGAGCTATATAAGTACCTGAAATAAAACATCTTTTTAAGCCATTGGCTACTGTAAATTCTACATATCCTGTTCCCTGCATACAATAGCACTGTTTTGAATTTGCACGGCCAAAATTTTACTGCATAGAGTATACTGCACATGAACTACAAAATAAATTGCACTAGTCTGTTATCATCACAGCTAATCAAATTAAAACTTTAATACCATTAAAATAAAAAAGTTTTATTGACAGACCAAAAAACATTTACATCAAAGAAATTGTGTTTGCCAATGCAGTAGAAAGTTAGTTATTATTTGGCTTGATTCAAAAGAGTGAAACAAAGGTGGGATTGGTTATCTTCTTTCCAGCTCATTTTACAGATCAATTTTCATGATGAACCGATGCCAAAGTCAATGGCTACTGTATATAGTATGTGTATTGAGACACTGGTTTCTCAATTGTATTATGACACCCGGGCCAGTGAGAACTAATTACATTAATTAAATATCCTTTCTAGCAAATGGCACAATAAGTGAAGCTAAAGTGAAGATTTCTTGATTGATTCATAATTAGTAATTTATCATGTTAACACTGGCGAACAAGGAATAGTAGGGTAGTTTCTATTTTTCATTCATGCCATCTGTCAAATAGGTGGCACAGAATCTTGCTTTTTGTTTTTTGTTCAATGGGCTGGTTTTTTTTTCTGTGACTACTGCCTTGCTGCTGAGTGACAGATTACCTTAAGGCCGGGTTCACATATGTGCGGCCGCAGTTCACAGCATGGGGTCTGGTTTGTCCCTGTTCACCGGTTCAGGTGCGATTCAGGTCCGAATTTTTGACTGAATTCACACTTGAACTGGATTCAAAGATGCACAGAATCTTTCTGCAGTCTGGACCGCAGCCACCCCAGGCCCATTGAGAGCCAGTCACACTCACCTGTCATGCAAATTGGATGCAGCAAAACTCGCATCCAATTCACATATATGTGAACCCAGCCTTAAGTATTGCTTGCAGGATATATGATCTGAGTAATGGAAAAGATGGAAGTTTTATCTGCTACCTACAAGAAACCAGCATTTATGACCAAAGCTGATCAACTTTTTAACAATTACTGTAAGTTAACACCTTATCCACTTGTAGCATACAAATTTGTCAACAAATTCCAACTGTGGTCTAATATAAGTATAAAAAAAATGTAGAAGTGTTATTTTTTAGATCCCATGTACATTGTAGCGTTATTTGACATGCTAGTTATATTTCCACAAAGGTATAGCGGTGAAGTGTTAGGCTGGGTTCACACTGAAGCATGGATTGGCTTACAGCAAGGGTCCGGTGCGCCCCCGTTCATCATTTCAGGTCCGATTTCAGCCCAAATTTTTGGCTGAATTCAGATCTCAAATGGACCAAAAGATGTACAGGGCTCCTGTGCACTTCGCACTGGAGCAACTCCAGGGATGTGTGAACCGGCTCCATTAAGAACCGGTAACAATCTCCTGACATGCAAATTGGATGTAGGGAAAATGGCATCCAATTCACACTAGTGTGAACCCATCCTTAAGAAAAATTGACAGTGAGTGAGTTACAATGAGAGGAGTGAGTAGGATTATATGGGGTCCAACAATGTTGAGCTCTATATATATATATATATATATATATATATATATATATAGACTGTCACTTTAAGAATTTGTAATGCACTTGCTTGTTTCTTTTTAAACACAGAATCGCCAGTTTAGGATGACCTTCACTGCCAGCCAAAAAGCAACACTTCACTCCCTTTTGGCTTCAAGAATGGATTATCTTATCTAACCGGTCTGAGCTAGAACTGTCATGGTGCTGTCCATGTTTTGTTTCACTTTCTATTGGTCACATGGCATTAACACCTACTTAACTACTCGTTTGCTATTAAGAAGGTATGGACACTGATTGGACTAAGTTTTACGATCACACCTAGAATACAATATGAACACACCCACATCTCATGCATATTCATAACTATATATTGTTTAACTTGATGTTTGTAAGACAGCGATACTTCCTTTCTTTGTTCGGCTCACCTGAGCTGGGTTTCTGTTTGTGTTGTATTTCTCCACTGCAGTGTAATACATCGCACCTATTCTTATATTTGGATCTATTATATCATCTGAATGGTCTTGTTTAAAGACTCACTAATCTGGTTTAACAAAAAGGTGCCTGCGACTCGGATTCAGCTCTGGTGGACTCCCGGCCAGAGAGATTGTGAAACCCTTGGTGAGCAGACCATTGGCCACGGTAACAAAACACTTACTCTTACCCTACTTACTTATTCTGCCTGCTACTGAGACTAGCAGTCGATGTATGGGATCCATTGGCTGAAAGAGTCTTGTGTTTTTGATGAGATGCTAAGATAAAATAGAGTGTAAACTAGAGTAATGTTGATGTTACACAGTTTGACCAAAATAACTCCTTTACCTTACCTGTTGCAGAAATAATAGAGCCGATCATAATTATCATTGTTGGTTGATTGTTGATGTTTTGTTTCTATGTTTGGGGGGTCAATAGAGTTATGAGACTTGTGAGAAGGTCAAACTAGAGTACTGTAGTGTGAGCCTGTGTGGTGAGTATAGCCTATGTGGCAAGTGTAAAGGCCTGTGTGGCTAAGTGTAATAAAGTGCCATTTGATGGCTACTGAGTGTACCCGGGAGAAAGATTTTTGGGTGATGACCCAAAAATGGTAGTAGAGACTCAGAGTGAGGACTCTAGATTGGGAGACAGCTCTCCCATGAGCCTCTCGAGCTTGGAGAGGTAGAAAATTGCACAAATAAAGTCCTTTGACAGAAATGACAGACAGATATGGACAGTGGTTAAGAAATGACACCAAGACCATTATGGGGGGGGGATAAAAATGGGCCAGATTCAATACCAGCAGAAGGAGTAACTTTCATGGCACATTGACAGAGTTGGATAAGGGAATTAAATGTGTTAAATATTGGATTATTGAAAGTATGCAACATGATGGAATTTTAACTAGATAAGCCTGTAAAAGTTTTTATAACGCATATCACTGATGGGTCTAGCAAAAGAGAATTAGACCAGGCAATGCCAGTGTTATCTTAATGTTTAAGGAATGGTTTAAGAAATGGTTGAAGCAGAAAGATAATGTTAAGTATGGATGATTTGTAAAAGACTGCTGTTTTAGGGTCCTCTTATGTGAGAAATCATTTCAGATTTGGAGAAGCCTGCTAGTTATTGCATAGTCTTTACCCCTCCCTTTGCGTTTGTGTGTCTCTCCATAGGAGAGAAGAACGGTGAGGAGACATTCCTCCCTCCCTTCTCATTCCTGTGTAATGTTGTGTGTTTGTGTAAGAGAGAAACAAGCAGTTTGCAGATATTTCCATTTAATGTGAATTTAAAAATAAGTGATGTGGAAAAACTTTGTAAGGTAAAGGGACAAGGAGGTAAAGTTGCCCCTTAGTATCCCCATCTTCTACAGCACCCTCTAATTCAGATCCTCTTCCTCCTCCTCCAAGTTACCAGGCACACCATGCACCTAATATTGCAGGGCAAGGACCTTACAGGAGAGCCATAAGGGACCTAGAAGATATAACTGCCCAGGAAGAGAATGAAGCCCAAGGGAAGTAGCTATCCTGAAGGTCACAGCACATACTGGAGGACAACCTATGGAAGAAAAAGGAAACCAGCTGGCTGATCATACTGCCAGGAAGACCACTGAAATGCCATTGGAATCAATCATGACTCTAATTAATGATTTTGCAAAGGAAGAAGAAGAAGCCCGTAAAAGATTGGAGGAAAAGAAGAGAGCAAATACAGAAAGCGAAAGAACTGATTAAGAAATTACAAGAATCTGCACCAGATGATTGGAATGAAATCATGGAAAAGGGTGGTGCAAGGAAAATGGAATATGTGTGTCACCTCAAAAGGAGAAGATGATCATGTAACTAGCCCATTGCCCAGGTCATGTAGGCCCTAAGGAAATGGAAAGAAATATTAAAAAGGCTGGATGGTTTAGTCAGTACTCCAGAAACGCATGTCAAGACTTGAGGGATGTATAATCTGTGCTAGAAATAACCCAGGAAAAATGACCAGAGTAACACAAAGACATTTGGCCAAGCCACTATTCCCTTTCCAAAGACTTCAGATTGATTACTTTCAATTGCCCAAATCAAGCCAATACCAATATGTTTTGGTGTGCGCAGACATGTTTTTCGGCAGGATAGAAGCCTGGCCAGTAGCTAAAGCAAATACCAAGACAACAGCAAAGATGCTCCTTTCTGAAATAACATGTCAGTTTGGAGTCCCTGAAACCATTGAGAACAACCGCGGAACACATTTTGCTGGACAAACCATGCAAATTATATGCAAAGACTTGGGAATTGAGCAGGCCTTCCATACCCCCAATCATCCTCAGAGTTCAGAGAAAGTAGAAAAATATAACGAAATAATTAAAAACAGGCTAGCTAAACTAATTCAGGGAACGGAGGAAGTGTCAGTAAAGAAACAGTGGCCAGTGCTGTTGCCTATGGTTCTTTACAGAATCAGGACTACCCCTACTTATAAATCAGAGAACTTGAGCCCTTATGAGATTTTTTTTGGGGACCCACCTAAGACAGGGTTGTGTTTTCCACATCAGACTGCTGTAATGTATAATGATTTTGTTTTTTATGTAATTATCTAATATAAGCAACTAACTGTGATGCACAAGCTTACTTTTGATTCAGTTCCAGATCCAGATCAAATAACTGGAACACATGATTTACAGCCAGGTGATTGGGTCCTAGCAAAAGAACATGTGAAAGTACCTTTGGGACCAAAGTCTGAAGGACCCTACCAAGTGCTCCTGATAAAAAATGCTAAAGCTGTAAAGTAATGTGAATACATGTTAGCCATTGCAAGAAAGTACAGCCAATTTCAAATGAGGAGTAAACTATGGTTATGCCTTAGCTTGATCTTAGCAGTCAAGGCTATAGAGGAAATATACCTGTACAAATGACACATGATGGCGGGCATAAGGGGTAGCTTGAGTAATTGCTGGAGCTGTTTACATAAGCCAGACAGTTCAAAAGGCATACACCTGGTACCTATTCCCATTAAATGAGCCACCTGGAAAACTGTATCCTTATGGGCCAAGCCAGAAATTGGCCTTAATCAGGCCCCAGACATTAAACCCATTTACCTTAGTTTTGATTTTAAGTAATGCAAAGCTGCCCAAATACCACAAATGTTCTTTTACTGTGAAAATACATTTTTATGCTAAATATAACTAAATATAAGGCTCCTGGGAATATCTCCTTGTTCAGCAGTGACAAAAGGTGTACAATGTGGCATTATGATAGAAAATATGAAAAACCCAGATTACACTTTGTTTTGAAATGGTACATTTTCATGGATTCAAGAAATTATTTTTTTCCTCATAGGAATTATTGTTATAGGATTGCTTGCTTATTTGCTTTTCAGGTGTGCTAAATGTGGAATACAAAAGATTACTACAATGGCAGTTATAACTGAGGAAGATGACCCCCAAGGAAGAAATAGCGTGTTATCAGGTAGGTTAGTAGATTCGTATTATGACGAGATGAGTGTTGCGAATGAGTAAAGATACAGTATGTATCCACATACACCCTAAGAAGAACTTTACTCCACTTAGCAGTGAAGTAGTACTGTGGACCCTCTGGTATCATATTAGGCAGGGAAGATATGATAGTGACCCCACCATAGCAGCCAACAGGAGGGAAATGAGTAGGATTATATGGGGTCCAATAATGTTGAGCTATGTATACTTATATATATAGAGAGAGAGAATGTCACGTTAAGAATTTGTAGTGCATTTGCCTGTTTCTTTTTAGACACAGAATTGCCAGTTTAGGATGACCTTCATTGCCAGCTCAAAAGCAACAGTTCACTCCCTTTTGGCTTTGAGAATGGATTATCTTATCTAACAGGTCTGAGCTAGAAATGTCATGGCGTGTTCCATGTTTCATTTTACTTTCTATCAATTACGTGGCGTCAACACCTACTTAACTATTAATTTGCTATTAAGAAGATATGGACACTGATTGGACTAAGTTTACAATCACACCTAGAATACACTATAAACACACCCACATCTCATGCATATTCATAACTATATATTGTTTAACTTGATGTTTGTAAGACAGAGATACTTCCTTTCCTTGCTCGGCTCACCTGAGCTGGGTTTCTGTTTGTGTTGTATTTCTCCACTGCAGTGTAATAAATTGCACCTATTCTTATATTTGGATCTACTATCTCACCTGAATAGTCTTGCTTAAATACTCCCTAATCTGGTTTAACAAGTTTAACATTCAACTAATGTAAAATAAAGTACAGAATTCCTTGGCACTAGCCAGAAATAAAGTTCTGTTTTATCTGTTTCTAATTAAAAACAGAGGTCCAAGTTACAGATAAAATATATGGGTATTTTGAACAATTTTGCCAAGTGGAAAGGAGTGATGAAGCATTTGCTAGCTTGCAGCTGTCACAAACTTTTTCCACAGTCTGTCTAAAGCAGGGGTAGGCAACCTGCTGTTGTGGAACTACATTTCCCATGAGGCATTGCAAGGCTGACAGTTACAATTACTCCCAGAGGCATGATGGGACTTGTAGTTCTGCAACAGCTGGAGGGCTGCAGGTTGCCTACCCCTGGTCTAAAGGGATGAGGTTATCCAATGCCCAGGGACAAGATGGGAAACTGCACCCCCTCCACTCTCCTGAGTGGAGGAGGGGATTGGCAATGATGTTCAGTGATGTAATGTTTGTGGCATGTGCTGAAAAATAGTTGATGTACACTGCAACAAACTGAAGCATTTAAAATTGGTGCCTAAATATGGGGCTAACAGTGGCAATGGAAAATATGTTGCTACATCAGTGGTGTCATTGAAAGGAAAAAATATCCCTGTATCAGCGATTTGGCAAAGAGGAAAAATTGTGCTGCATCATTGTCAGTGGGGAAAAAAATTTCCCTGCATTAGTGGTGTCTGCCTGAGGAGGAGTGGAGAACTGCTTTTGCATCTATGACAGTGACATGAAGGAGATAACGGGAGGTGAGCTCTGTGGGGTGCATTGAACCAAAGAGATCTTGGTGGGCTCTGAGGGAGGAAGAGAGGCTAAAGGGTTCTAAGGAAGGGAGGCAGCTAAAGGGTTCCTGGGAGATTCTGAGAAGGAGAGAGGGGTTGACCCCCCCCCCTGTGCATTTACAGTTCACACCTTCTCAGCACAGCACCCACCAGGAATACAGGCAGCTTCTCCTTCTTTCCATCTTTGCTCATGTGATAATCCCAGATCAAAGGAAGGCAGGAAGAAAGGCAGACCGCCTTAACTTGCCAGTGCTGCCACTGTGCGTTGTCAATAGCAGGCTCCTATTGGAAGGAGGAGAGAGCAGACTCCTCCCTGCAACAGCTATCAGCCCCTACTCCTTCTGACAGAAGTGATCTTGCCAAAAATGAAGAAAGTTACTGGATAGCCACACTCCAAAGAATAATCACCTTTATTTGAAAAACCAAAGTCCCATAAAATCCATGTAGTCACAACAAGAGCACATAAATAGACCCAGAGGTAGGCACAACAGCTAACGCATTTCATGTCACGAGTGGACACTTAATCATAGATAATTGTGTATGTCTAACACGCCATATATATCGGGATTCCGTACGACCCACGAGCCAGATCAAAATTAATTAAACAGCTGGTGGATATGCTGGGAACACCCACATACACAGAGATACAGTTCACAGAAAATCCCTTCATTTTGTTTATTGGTGCATATACAACAGGAGAAATCTTTTTTGTATAAAAACTCCAAATATAGCAAATTAATATAGCAAATGAATAATCAAGATGCTTTGTTTAAATCATAAAGCATAATCCCATTGAGATGTATATGGAAGCACTAGCCAAGGTCTAAAGTTTGGCAAAACATGACTGTAAAACATATATTTACAAAACAAAAAGAAATACAAATCATTGTCCACTGATTGCAAATCAGGAACACATTTTCCAATTAATGACACCGCCTGCCTGAAACATGAAAGGTGGCTGGGAAGTAATTAGAACGAGAAAACTAACAATGGACACAACAAAATGAATGTGATACTATATCATACAGTCTCATACAATCGAACCTTTCAAATCAAACTGTATCAATACCTATGTGTACAAATATACAGAAGTACGGTAGTACAAAAGTATATGTACAAGCAGGATTGTTCATGTCGTATATGTACCGAGAAAGAAATATTAAACTCGAAAAATACTAATTCCTGAATTCAAGAAATATAGAAAAATGAAAAATGAATAAGAAATAGGGGGCGTGGCTTGGCGAGTGCAGGAGATGGCCGCTTAGGAGACGAGCTCCGGGAACTGCTTTATACTCGAAGATGGGCAGAATCACAAAATCGGGCACACATTCACGACAGCAACGCTCGGCCACCTTCTCCGCAAACAAAAACATCACAGACCTATTCAGATTCCAAGAGAAAGGGAAGAGACACTTGGCCGCCTCCAAGATGGCAACGGGCACAGAGCACGAGGAGGACGAGGATTTCGACACAGCCTCACTTGCCACCTCTGAAGACCTGGTAAGAGACACCTCACCCGCTGACCAACCCCTTACTTATTCAGATATGTCTGAAATTGCTGCGGACATCAAACGATCTTTCTCCACTGTCTTCTCGGACCTCAAGGCTGAGATTCATACAGTATCCGAACAGATCGCAGGGAGAAAGAGGGAGAAAGCCATTAAGCGACTTGAACATGTCACGGCCACCCACTCCCAACATTTGATCTCAATTAATCGCCACCTTGAGGACCTGGATAACAGGGGGAGGAGACATAATCTGAGGGTGAGGGGGGTCCCCGAATTGGTCCCTTCGGATCAAATAAAGTCTGCGCTATGCGCCATATTTAACAACCTAATGGACAGACCAATAGAAGCTCCAATTGACTTTGACAGAGCACACAGGGCTCTGAGACCCAGAGCTTCTGATGACTCCCCTCCCAGAGACATTGTCTGCTGTTTGAATAGTTTCCCTCTGAAAGAAGAAATATTACAAAAGGCCAGACAAAACGATCAAATAACATTCAACGATTCAAACATCCAGATCTATCAGGACCTTTCCCCGATCACTCTGAGTAACAGGAGGGCCATTAAACCTTTACTGGAGGTATTGAGAAATAAAGGCATAAACTACAGATGGAAGTTCCCCTTTGCACTTCAGGCAAACTACGATGGGAAACAACATCTTCTAAGAACCGCAGATGAATTGCCACAATTCTGTGAACAACTACAGATAGACCTTATAGACTTACCTGAGTGGTACAAAGACTTTCGGCTGCCTCCCCCTGTACCCCTTAATACATCATCCAGCAGAGCTACACCCTGCAAATCACCATATCAGGCAGGAGGGAAAAAGCCAAAATACTCTGATTCTTAGGGCCAACTTTTCACCCCAAACAAAACACCAAGGGCCAAAGGAAAATTCTGATGTACTTACATATTGACATTTGTTCTATGACCCACACCAGTTCTTCGGTCTAACTTCTTTCTTATTTTGCCCTTATTAAAGCTTATATTATTTTGACTTGGAGCTGAAACTCCTGGATAAATCCAATGGATGATGCTGTTGAATGCAAGACTTCTCTCAGACTGGTAAAGTATATGAAACCTTCATTTAACCCAAGGGCTGAATAAGATAGACTGCAATATACAGCTCTCTTTTCAGCAGACTTTTTATACCCTAAATATCTCTTATTAAAAACTTGGCGTCACAAAGACACTATTTTGCGCACGAGATTCGGATATACTCCCATGATCTCGGCAAGTCATTTTTCAATATGATCACGATTGATAATCTCCAGGTTAAATTATTTTACTAACCTTGAAAGATAATTTCTTTTCATGCCATAAGGAACCCATCACTCCATCATAGACTATTGCAACTTCAGTATTTCTTCACTATTTGTCTGCTGAGTTCGATGGGTTCCCAGGTTCGCTCTTCACCTACCTATTGGGACATAGATGCTACCCCCTTCTTTAGAAGGTGTAGGGCCAAGGTGCCTCACAGATAGTAAACTATCCCTATGGTGCTTACACAACAGTGAAGATACTAGTTGAACCAGCAGATGGCACCGTTGCACCATTTGAAAGAGCCTTTCACAGGAACACACCAGACAAACTTTACATTCCCTAACCATACCTCAACTCAGCATCCAAATTTTTCCTCAACATACAAACTTACATATTTACAACTTAACGAAGATTGTTATTTATCCTATGGCCTAACAGGAGACAACCTCGGAGACTCATCTACTCCACAGACCAGCACACAGATACCGGACCCTCATTGGGTGGAAGATTGAACTATGCTACATGTAAACAAAGGTAATGTGAGTACACCTGTTCGCAACACCTTATACAATCACTCAATTACTTCAACAGCCTAGCAATCTCCACGGCATTATATCCAGACTATAGCAAGCATATAGAAAGCTCATGAACACTATTCTTAAGGCTTAACAGATGAACTATTGCAGATGTCATCACACTTTCACCCTTTGCACCACCAGATGGACATCTCTACTTGAATCCACAAGGCTGGGACGATGACTAGCCAGATGGATTTGCTGACCTAATACACCTGAACCAAGCGTTTATAGCTGCACCTATATGCTTTGAGATAGATGTTGCTGTGAAAAATGACTCTAGATGAACCACTCTGGAAAAGTTTTTCTCTTTTTTTTTATATGTGTTCCCTTTGTTTTCTTGTTTTTTAAAAGTTTTGATTTCATAATTGATACGTTATGGGAGGGGCGTGGGGTGTGCCTGCTCGGACGGCTGTCCCTGGGGCGGTTTCCCGTGCGGGTGTACCCCATGTCACCATGAGTAGACCCTGTTGACAGGTTTGGGATGTCTCCCGGACCCCCTACGGGTCAGACGGGTAAAATATGGCTTGGGAAAGAACCCAGTTTAAATACTGTACTCCTAGTACACGATGTTTGGCTGGAGGGCGTTGGGAGTTGGTCAAGAACCCCACTAACTGGTGGGTTCCACTGGCTGAATACCCCGCGCCCATTTAGCTTTACATTTAACTAAGCTAATTTTATTGAAATCTGATTGCAGACTATCTTTAATATGTTGTCAACAAAGGTTAGGCCCGCCAATCTGTGATGACCTCCTAGATACCGAAGCTGATATATTACATATTCAAGTTATTACCTTGTAGTTTCAGTGTTTTACAATTGAATGTTTTTGTTTTTCTATAAGGCTATTCGGAGCAAAAGACTATCTTCTTCATCTCCATTTTCCTTGATAGCCGCTCAAAGACTCAAACTCTTTCTTTTATCTAACTGACTACAGGAGGTAGAGCCTATCCCTATATGGTTAAACACGATACACATAACTTAAACTATTCTTCCAATTTGACTCATTCCAAGGGATACTCCATCTACCTTCATTTCGCCTTCCACTCACCCCCAATAGATTCAGTACCCCATACTGAATTCTAATCTCAAATCTTATTCTAAATATTGAATACCCCCGACGCGGTACTGGTGACTGCTCTGGAGGTATAGCACGTCTCAACTTTCTCCACTTCCTCCCACTTATCTATCTCTCTCTTTCTTTCTCTTAGCCCCCCCGCCCCCCCCCCCGTTTTTTTTCTAACCCTTTCCCACTATGGCATACTATGGTTTGGGGAAAACCCCAGACTTAATCTCTCACAATGTGAACGGACTCAACATACCCGAAAAAAGAATTAAAATGCTCAGGGAACTCCACAAAAGAAAACCTAAAATAGTTCTCCTCCAAGAGACGCACTTTAAAGGCACCCAAATCCCTAAACTCACAGATAATTATTTTACACAGGCCTTTCATGCGACCAACAAAACAGCCAAAACTAAAGGGGTTTCCATCCTTCTGAGCAAAACTGCATCTTTCATGGTGGAACAACAATACATTGACACTGATGTTAGATATATCTTTCTAAAAGGTACATTAAACGGGAAGCCAACGACTATCGCAAACGTCTATTTCTCCAATAAATCTCACATATCTTTCTGCCGACATGTCATAGACAAATTAAAAAGTTTTGCCAAAGGACGTATAACCATGGGAGGTGATTTTAACATACCTCTTAATCCTACACAGGACACGTCCTCCGGGAAAACCTGCATAGCATACAAAATCCTTAAGAAAATAAAGACACTCCTACAATCCCTAACCCTAATAGACACATGGATAACATTACATACCACCTCTAAAGATTTTACCTATTATTCTGCCCCGCACAAAAGATATAGAAACATAGAAGCATAGAAAAGTGACGACAGAAAAAGACTGAGTAGTCCATCGAGTCTGCCCCTTTTTATTTTTTTTATTTTTTTACATTAACCTTGTTGTCTGACTATGGATTTATGTTTATCCCAAGCATGTTTGAAGCCATTTACTGTTGACTGTCTCACAACCTCTGTTGGTAGTTTATTCCAATCATCAACCACCCTTTCAGTAAAATAATACTTTCTAAGATTAGTTTTGAACTTCCCCCCAGTTAGTTTGAGGTCATGTCCCCGTGTTCTTGATTTTGGTTTCATATTGAAAAGACTGCCCTCCTGAACCTTATTCACCCCCTTTAGGTATTTAAAGGTTTCAATCATGTCTCCCCTCTCCCTTCTTTCCTCCAGACTGTACATATTAAGTTCCTGAAGTCGCTCTTGATATGTTTTATCCCCCAGACCTTTCACCATTTTTGTTACCCGTCTCTGAACTCGTTCTATTTTATCAATATCTTTTTGTAAGTGAGGTCTCCAGAACTGGACACAGTATTCTAAGTGAGGTCTCACTAAAGATCTATATAGAGGAATCAGAACCTCCTTCCTCCTGCTGGTGATCCCTCTACTGATACATCCCAGAATTCTATTTGCTTTTCCCACTGCCTGGTTACACTGTTTGCTCATTTTGCAATCATCTGAAATAAGCACCCCCAAATCTTTTTCTTCTGTAGTGCTAGCTAACACTGTGCCCCCAATGCTGTACTCTCTAAGCGGATTCTTTTTCCCTAGATGCATTATTTTACATTTAGAAATATACTAGGATAGATCACATATTCATTTCTCAAAGAGATTTGCCGGATGTATCTAGTGTAGAAATAGGTACAATTACACTTTCAGATCACGCTCCCATCTCAATGTCACTTGTAACTCAGAAGAATGTACAAAAGAACTTTAACTGGAGGCTAAACGCAACTCTGCTTACCGATCAGGAGACTCAGAATCACATTTACTCCTCCATTAATGATTATTTCAACCTGAACAGCACTCCTGGACTCTCCCCAATGGCAATCTGGGAAGCCCATAAAACTGTCATCAGAGGAGAACTCATTAAGTTGGGGGCGCCAGGAAAAAGAAGGAAAGGGAAAAACACTTTGAAGACATTATCTCCCAAATTAACATACTGGAAACCCAGCACAAACATTCACTGTCACTTGCTGTAGAACAGGAACTAATAGACAAGAGGAAAGAGCTACAAAACATTTTAGACCATAATTATAGAAGAGCACTTTTCCTGAAAAAATCAATCTACTATGAGTCGGGAGACAAAAGTGGCAAATATCTTGCAAGAGCGCTAAAAGACTCACAACACGCAGGCAACATACATTGCATACGAAATAAAAAGGGTAAACCCTCATATGACTCAGAAACCATTGCCAAACAATTTTACGATTTCTATACAAAACTATATAACCTACCCACACAAAACAGACCCAAAGATTGCACAGGTAACAGAGAACAAATTGTACAAAAGTTTCTCACTGACAGCAAAATACCTAAGCTTTCCCTGAGCGAGACAACCTCCTTGAACCAAACCATCACAAATGAAGAAGTTACTTTAGCCATTACAGACATGACAACTGGCAGACAGCTTCACATCACTATATTATAGAACATTTGAAAATATCTTAAACAAACCACTCACCTTGGCCTTCAACCACCTGATTCATGATCAGGCCCCCCCCCCTCGAGATTTCGCCCTTTCTCTTATTACAGTCATTCCCAAAAAAGACAAAGACCCTACTGGCTGCACCAACTATAGGCCCATCTCCTTATTAAACCTGGACCTCAAAATCCTAGCAAAAATCCTGGCCAATAGAATCAAACCCATGTTAGGGAAAATTATAGGACCCAACCAAGTGGGCTTCATGCCTGGTAGGGAGGCTAGGGATAACATTATTAAATCCTTAAATCTCATCCATAGAACCCATTAGACAAGATAGAAGCCATGCTACTATCAACAGATGCCGAAAAGGCTTTTGATAGAATTGCATGGGACTACATGATGACCACTTGCAGACATATTGGATTAGGCGGGAAAATAATAAATTGGATTAATAAACTTTATACTAATCCTAGTGCCAGAATCAAAGTTAACGACACGTTCTCGGACCCGATACAAATAAGCAACGGAACACGACAGGGATGCCCACTATCTCCAATACTATTCATCATCACATTAGAACCCCTAATTAGGACCATTAAACTACAATCAGACATACACGGGATTATGATTGATGGAACAGAATACAAAACTGCAGCTTATGCTGATGACATGTTGTTTTTTATCTCCCAACCACACATCACTATACCTAATCTAAACAAATGGTTTCAACTATTCAAATACATTTCAAATTTCAAAATTAACCATAAAAAATCTGAAGCCATGAACCTCTCCCTTAGTAAATCGACAGTTGAATGGACTATCCAAAACTGCCCTTATAAATGGGAACGTTCCAGCCTTCAATATTTAGGTATCAGATTAACCCCAAAAATAGACCAATTATACACCCAAAACTTTCTACCCATGTTGAGAAACATAGAAAAAGACCTTAATAACTGGAACCCCAAACATTTCTCATGGCTTGGTAGGGCGGCAATCCTAAAAATGGTGATCCTCCCCAGATTGATGTACTTGCTCCATGCGCTCCCAATAGAGCTGCCACAAGTGTTTTTCAAAAATTTAATTCTCAAACAGAGAAAATTTCTCTGGGCAAACAAAAAACCAAGAATCAATTTGAATCTCCTCTACCTAAACAAAACAAAAGGGGGATTGGGTGTCCCCAACTATAAGAAATATTACTTTGCCTCCCACCTAACAAGAATCATTGATTGGCATTGCCATCAGGACAACAAAGAATGGGTCAAACTCAAGAAGATCGCACGCCTTAATACACCATCTCCCATTGTCAAAACCAAAAAACTACCCACCGAGTGTGGTGGACCATCCTCTGATATCTACCACACTAAACATTTTTCACAAAATCGCCACCCCACACAATCTTTCTTCCTCCCCAAGCCCATTGTCCGCAATAGTTAAAAATCCAGACTTCCCACCAGGACTGGAAAAGACTAACCTCACCTTAACAGATTCAAACCTCCCCTTACTTGTCTGGCATTGTATTTCTAAGGGAAAAATTAAAAGCTTCTCTGAACTGAGGCAGTTATTCAACCAGAATCATCTGATGTTCTGGAATTACCTCCAGATATATGATTTTATTCAGAATAACAAACAAAAAAATCTGATAAGGCCCCTTACGGGCTTTAAAAAAATATGCTTCGAGCAAAAACCTATAAGCAATTGCACCTCTTTGATGTATAAATGGCTATTCCAACCTATGTCTGATAGAATTGATACTTGTAAAGCACACTGGGAAAAAGATCTAAAAATTACAATATCAGATAAACAGAGAAGGGAGAAAGCTGCGGTTTTTACCAAAAGTGCTCAATTAGCACTAAATTACAAGAAACTGCATACAAGATCCGCACCCAGTGGTACATCACCCCAACCAAGCTTAAATCTTCGAACAATCTTACCTCAGACAGATGTTGGAGATGCCAGAAAGATAGGGGTACCTTCCTACATATTTGGTGGGAATGTGCCCCCATACAAAAGTTTTGCAGTCTGATCATATACTGGATTAAAAAAATTACTGACACCAACCTCACTTTAGACGCAGCGTGCTGCCTCTTACACTTAAACAAAGCCTCTTACAAATCATATAAAAACTGCTTGACTAGACACCTTTTCAACGCCGCTAAGGCACTTATACCGCTTCACTGGAAATCACCAACCGTCCCCTCGATCAAAGACTGGATAATCAAAGTTAATTCCATTAGACACATGGAAGAAACAGTTGCAATCAAAAGAGATTCCACCGAACAACTCCACGCACTTTGGAGACATTGGACTCTTTTTACCCACACAGAGATATACGAGAACCTATTCAAATAACCATATTTCTGGAAATACTCCCCAATCACCCATCCTCATACAATAGAGACGTCCTTGCTCTTGCCCCCCTTCCCTCCCCCCCCCCTTTTTTTTTACCACTGACTCTTTCTTTCTTCTTAGTTCTTTTATCCCACTTTTCCTATTGCTTTCTTTCTACAAGACCTCATCTGAATAATCAGCACGATTAACTGAAGTACATTTACTGATCCTGACCTTGTTACTCATGACAATAAGTGTTAAATAATACTTCTGTGGTTATATATTCTTGCTCTGATGGGTAACCAATAGGGCATCATTCTTATATGATATTATATTCAGAGATGTCATAACTTGTAAGTGTTTTAATTACTTTCAATAAAATTTATTGTGAAAAAAAAAAAATAAGATCATAACTAGTGTTGAGCGAACCCAGACTGTAACGTTCGGGTCCGTACCG
>BLSH010383449.1:2608559-2620778 GCA_018402905.1 Glandirana rugosa | reverse complement strand
GTGGAAGAATTCATTAAAAAAAAAAAAAAATGTTGTGAAAAATTCATAGAAAAAAAAAATCAATACATCAATACAATAGATCAAAAATATTTGTGTCCAGGCATACCTAATACACTAGTGTCTAGAGCAAACAATACCGCTAAGAAATGTGACAAAATATGATATATGTCACCAGGGTATTATGGATAGAAGAACAATCACCTAGCATGGGACCATATATATCCACATTTATGTGTCAATTTCCAAGTGGCTAAACGGGTACCCAGACAGAGTAGAGGCAAAAAATATATACATGTATGAATATGTGGGGATATTGGGTTCGTGTCATTACTTAATTATAAAAGTTAGACACGTCCCACTCACAGTTCATTACGGCAGGTTTTCTTGTATTTAAATGAAAGACCCAGTAGACTTATTTTTTTTACATAGGATCCCACTAGATACTGCCCACTGCTTTGTCCTTATACACTGCTCAATGCCGTGCCACTGCATACTGTTAGATGCATGTGATTGCAGCACCAATGTTATTATCTAATATCCACATTATAGTTATACCACATAACTCATAAGTGAAAAACACAAACTATTATACAATAAAAAGTGTAAAACCTAAAACCATTAAACGTTAATACATTTAAAAATGAGATTGTCTAAATATGGAGAAAACAATATTAAACAAGTCCTCGATCCATACTGTTTTATCAAAGTGAAAAAAATGAATCTCTTTAACCACTTCTCACCCGACCTTTTTATATATCTGTCTGGGTGCTATCCAGTTCTGGGAGGACATCCCTGGATATCTTCCCACTCATGTGCCTTGCGCTCTTGGGGCATGCAGTGGTGCCATCTGCGATCGATGGACACAGTGAATCATAGTGCTCGGTACCAGACCACTGTGATTGGCCCAGGTACCATGTGATCATTGTGACCAATCACAGTAATCACATGATAACATGTAAACACAACTGTCATGAATGGTCCTGTACAATGTGATAGCTGTAGCCAATCACATCAATCACAATTGTAAACAATGAGTCATGAATGAAAGTCATTCATGACTGTTAAAACAATTGTTTTTACAATGATCATCACTGTATGAGCAATCATAGTGTAAAGAAAAATATAAATCACCTTCCCAGAGTAGTACATTGTCACTGTGGTGACAATATGTAAAAAAAAATATATATATATATATATATATATACACACACACACACAGTATCTCACAAAAGTGAGTACACCCCTTACATTTTGGTAAATATTTTATTATATATTTTCATGTGACAACACTGAGGAAATGGCACTTTGCTACAATGTAAGGTAGTGAGTGTACAGCTTGTATAACATTGTAAATTTGCTGTCCCCCTCAAAATAACTCAATACCATTAATGTCTAAACCGCTGGAAACAAAAGTGATTACACCCCTAAGTGAAAATTTCCAATGGGTCCCAATTAGCCATTTTCCCTCCCTGGTGTCATGTGACTCATCAGTGTTACAAGGTCTCAGGTGTGAATGTGGAGCAGGTGTGTTAAATTTGGTGTTATTACTCTCACTCTCTCATACTGGTCATTGGAAGTTCAACATGGCACCTCATGGCAAAGAACTCTCTGAGGATCTGAATAAAAGAATTGTTGCTCTTCATAAAGATAACCTAGGCTATAAGAAGATTGCCAAGACCCTGAAACTGAGCTGCAGCCCGGTGTCCAAGACCATACAGCGGTTTAACAGGACAGGTTCCACTCAGGACAGGCCTCGCCATGGTCAACCAAAGAAGTTGAGTGCACGTGCTCAGCGTCATATCTAGAGGTTGTCTTTGGGAAAAAGACATATGAGTGCTGCCAGCATTGTTGCAGAGGTTGAAGGGGTGGGGGGTAAGCCTGTCAATGTTCAGACCATATGCCACACACTGCATCAAATTGGTGTGCATGGCTGTTGTCCCAGAAGGAAGCCTCTTCTAAAGATGATGCACAAGAAAGCCTGCAAGTTTGCTGGCGACAAGCAGACTAAGGACATGGACTACTGGAACCATGCCCTGTGGTCTGATGAGACCAAGATAAACGTATTTGGTTCAGATGGTGTCAAACGTGTGTCAGCAACCAGGTGAGGAGTACAAAGACAAGTGTGTCTTGTCTACAGTCAAGCATGGTGGTGGGAGTGTCACGGTCTGGGGCTGCATAAGTGCTGTCAGCACTGGAGAGCTACAGTTCATTGAGGGAACCATGAATGCCAACATGTACTGTAACATACTGAAGCAGAGCATGAGCCCCTCCCTTCAGATACTGGGCCGCAGGGCAGTATTCCAGCGGGATAATGACCCCAAACACACCTCCAAGACGACCATTGCCTTGCTAAAGAAGCTGAGGGTAAAGGTGTTGCACTGGCCCAGCATGTCTCCAGACCTAAACCCTATTGAGCATCTGTGGGGCATCGTCAAATGGAAGGTGGAGGAGCGCAAGGTCTCTAACATCCACCAGCTTTGTGATGTCGTCATGGAGGAATGGAAAATGACTCTAGTGGCAACCTGTGAATCTCTGGTGAACTCCATTCCCAAGAGGGTTAAGGCGGTGCTGGAAAATAATGGTGGCCACACAAAATATTGACACTTTGGGCCCAATTTGGACATTTTCACTTAGGGGTGTACTCACTTTTGCTGGCTGCGATTTAGACATTAATGGCTGTGTCTAAAAGAAGAGATCTAAAAATTGACACACCTACTGGGATAGATCATAAATTCGTGCCACTAAAGACATATAGCTAAGTATCCAGCAACACTTTCTATGCAAAGCAAACACTGTAAATAAATAAATGAATCAGAGTACAATTATATCCATAGGACATAAGCAGCACTAAAACACTTCAATAAAATTATTATTAATAATATTATTATACAGGATTTATATAGCGCCAACAGTTTGCGCAGCGCTTTACAATATTAGGGAAGACAGTACAATTATAATACAATTCAATACAGGAGGAATCAGAGGGCCCTGCTCGTTAGAGCTTACAATCTAGGAGGGAGGGTTAAATGATACAAAAATAACTGTGGGGGATGAGCTGATTGAGAAGATAAGAAGTGTGTTTGTTAGGAGATGGCAGGATAGGCTTCCCTGAAGAGAAAAGTTTTTAGGGATCCCCTGAAGGTGGATAGATTTGGGGACAGCCTGACAGATGGGGTAGGGAGTTCCAGAGGGTGGGAGAGGCTCGGGAGAAGTCCTGGAGGTGAGTATGAGAGGTGGCGATGAGGGAGCTGGAGAGCAGGAGGTCTTGGGAGGAGCGAAGAGGACGATTAGGTTGGCATTTTGAGATTAGGCTGGTGATGTAGCTGGGAGCAGAGTTGTGGATGGCTTTGTAGCTCATTGTTAGTATTTTGAATTGAATTAGTTGGGCGAGTGACAGCAAGTGGAGGGAATGGCAGAGAGGGGTGGCAGACACAAAACGGTTTGTAAGGTGGATGAGTCTGGCGGCGGCATTCATGATGGACTGGATGGGGGATAGTCTATTTAAAGGTAGGCCAATGAGGAGGGAGTTACAGTAGTCGAGGCGAGAGATGACCAGGGAGTGGATCAGGAGCTTTGTGGTTTCATTGGTTAGAAAAGGATGGGTTTTGGAGATGTTGCGGAGGTTAAGGCGGCAAGCCTTAGAAAGTGATTGGATGTGGGGCCAAAAGGAGAGTTCAGAATCCAGGATAACACCAAGCACCCTAACATGTGGGGATGGGTGGATGGTTGTACCATTGCTCTTGATAGAGAAATCAGGGGAAACGGCACGTGGGGAGGAAATATTATGAGTTCGGTTTTGGACAAGTTGAGTTTGAGGAAGTGGTGTGACATCCAGGCAGATATGTCTGTTAATAAGTTAGTGATGCGTGAGGAGACTGATGGAGTGAGTTGGGGGGTGGAAAGGTAGATTTTTGTATCGTCAGCGTAGAAATGATATTGAAAGCCATGGGAGGCTATCAGCTGGCCCAGGGAAGAGGTGTATATTGAAAATAAGAGAGGTCCAAGAACAGAACCTTGGGGGACCCCAACAGAGAAAGGAAGAGGAGAGGAGGAGGTAGAATTGTACACTGAAGGTGCGATGGGATAGGTAGGACGAGAGCCACTGAAGAGCAGTCACGGAGACCGAGGGAGTAACGTTTTTTGAGGAGGAGGGGGTGGTCGACTGTATCAAAAGCAGCCGAAAGATTCAGGAGTAGGAGTACAGAGTAGTGTCCATTGGTTTTAGCAGTTAGCAGGTCATGTAGATTGTTAAGATCAGTAGGGTCCAGGGATGGCTTTTTGAGTATGGGGGTGACCAATGCATGTTTTAGAGCATTGGGGAAGGTGCCAGAAGAGAGTGAGAGATTGAAGATGTGAGTTAGAGAGTGCAGGATAGAGTCAGAAGAAGAACGTAGTATTTGAGGGGGAATAGGATCCAGTGGACAGGTGGTTAGGTGGGCGTTAGAAAGGAGTTTAGCAACCTCATTTATAGTAGCAGGTTTGAACAAGGATAGTGTCGATTGTGCTTGTTGACATGGGGTGTTAACTGGGGAAGATGCCTGAAGAGTGGAGATTTCATCACGAATTGTGTCAATCTTGCTTTTGAAGTGATTAGCAATCTCCTGGGCAGTGAGTGAGTTAGTGGGTGGAGGTGGAGGAGGATGAAGTAGGGAGTTGAAGGCAGAGAAGAGTTGACGGGGACTGGATGAGAAGGTGTTAATAAGAGTGGTAAAATAGGTTTGCTTGACAATGTGGAGGCGAGAATTGTATTTACGGAGGGCAGATTTGTATTCGTTGAAGTCTTTGAGAGACTTTGTTTTGTGCCACAGACGCTCAAGGGCGCGGCTACGCTTTTTGAGATTTTTTGTGTCGTCTGTTTGCCAGGGTTGTAGGGGTCGAGGCCTGATTTTGTGTGTGGTGAGGGGAGCTAGCTCATCCAGGGTGGAGGACAGGGATTTATTGTAGATGGACATGGCTTGGTTGGGGCAGGACAGGGGTGAGATTATTTCATAGAGGTGGTCAGTAGCAGAATAGAGGAGAGAAGTGTTGAGTTGGCAAAGGTTTCTACGGGTGACGGTTAGGCGATTGGAGGGGAAGGTGGTGCAAGACAGGGAGAGAGAGAATCTAATAAGGTGGTGGTCGGAGAGGGGAAAAGGATTGTTGGAGAAGTTGCATGGAGTGCATAGATAGGAGAAAACGAGGTCGAAGGTGTTTCCATCAGAGTGAGTAGAAGCCTGTACCCATTGCTTCAGGTCAAATGAGGAAGTTAGACTAAGAAGTTTAGAAGTAGCAGTAGTGTTGGTGTTAACTGGGATGTTGAAGTCGCCAAGAAGGATTGTGGGAATTTCAGAAGAGAGAAAGTAGGGTAGCCAGGCAGAAAATTCATCAAGGAAAGCTGACAGTGGTCCAGGAGGCCGATAGATCACAGCAATTCTTAGGGAGGTTGGAGAGAATAGACGTATACAGTGGGCTTCAAATGATGAGAGTGAAAGAGAGGGAGGAGAGTGAAGAACCTGAAAGGTGCTATGTGGGGATAGGAGGATTCCCACTCCACCTCCCTTGCATCCATTAGACCTAGGGGAGTGAGTCCAGAGAAGGCCACCGTGGGAGAGGGAAGCAGGAGAAGGAGAATCGCATTCATGGAGCCAGGTTTCGGTGATTGCAAGGAGATTGAAGGAATTAGTGACAAATAGGTCATGAACAGCGGTGAGCTTGTTGCAGACAGAGCGGGCGTTTCAGAGGGCACAGGAGAAGGGGAGGCTGGTTTTGGGAAGAAGGGGAATGGAGATTAAATTGCGTAGATTGCGACTACTGCCAGAGGGCGTGGGGTGGTGATGGGCATGTTGGTTGTTGTTAAATGAGGGAGGTCCAGGGTTTGGGGAAATATCTCCAGAGGCTAGGAGAAGCAGAAGAGAAAGGGAGGCAACATGGGAATATGATTTATATGAGGGGATGTGCTTGAGCATCCTGGTTTTGCTAGCATGTGGGCTTAAAGTTAGAAAGAGGCGGTGAGTGCAGTAATAGGGAGAGGGAAGAAGTGAGGGTGATATGTACAGATTGTGGGGTGGGGGAGAGGGGTGAAGAAAAGATAGTTTGAGGAGAGAAGCTGCTATTGTGAAAAGGAGAGGTAAGGAATGCATGTTTCAGAGAGGAAAGTGTAAGGATTTGGAAATGAGGTTACCTGTAGTCTGGTGTTATGGAAAGTAGTTTGATGTTAGTGTGCACCTTGTGCAAATCGCTGAAGTGCAATAGCAGAAGTGCCCACTTATTTAAAGAACCCCACTTTGTTGGAAGAACCCCTCTGCAACGTCTAACCCCCTGCAATGCTTCCCCCACAAGCAAAGCTTTGTTTTATACTGTGATGGGTGTGGGTGGAATGGGGCAATTAATCAATTACAGGGTAATCTTAAGCACACAGACATCACAGCAGACCTTTCCACTCTATGATCAAGGGAGCCAAAAAGGGCAGAATATGAAAATATTCTTTTTAGTTGTGGCACTGGTCCGTTCACTCCAAACAAGCGTCCATCTCAATAATGTAGTATACACACATGTGCAGTAATATCCAGCTCACTTCTCTCTGGTCAAATTGGTATTTCAAGATCCCAAGGTACTCTGTAGTAAGGTGTCCCACACATTAGGGTATTTTTATTCAACTGGATCTTCCTCCTCAGTGAACGGACCATTGCCACAACTAAAAAGATTGTTAAGTGCAGAGAAAGCACTACCAAGCGCTGTTGCCAGAGCATGAGAATGACTGGCAAATAGTAGCGGTAAGAGTCCAACTTTTGGGGAAGTCGGGCACCTGCATGCTCACGTGGTGTATGGTGGAACACATTCTACGAAAACTGACAAGAAAGTGTCCTTGTTGAACCAGACCTATATTATATTGCTTTGGACTGTCACTTATCACTGGGTGCTGTTTTATATAAGTTTATCAGATTTTACTGAAGTGTTTTAGTGCTGCTTATGTCCTATGGATATAATTGTACTCTGATTAATGGCTGTACGTTGAGTTATTTTGAGGGGACAGCAAATTTACACTGTTATACAAGCTGTATGCTCACTACTTTACATTGTAGCAAAGTGTCATTTGTTCAGTGTTGTCACATGAAAAGATATAATAAAATATTTACAAAAATGTGAGAGGGGTGTACTCACGTTTATGAGATACTGTATATATATATATATATATATATATATATATATTATCACAATATATAGTGAATCACTAAACACACCATCACACCAGTCACAGTGTCCTTGATTACTGCTATACCAGTCGTATTGTCCCTAATTAACAGTTTCCCTGTTCACTGCCAAACCAGTAATATTGTCCCTAATCACCACCACACCATTTACACTGTCCTCGTAGTATAGCTGGAATCAGTGTTCCTGATTTGCCTGTTTATTAACCACATTTCTGCCTGTTGCCTGGACCAATCCTTTGCCTGTATGCTGATCATGTCTCTGCATGTGCTTGAACTGAACCATCTGCATGTCCAACTGACTATATTCCCGTAAGACATCAGTCTCAGCCATCCTCTGTGGACAACTACTTTCCTAGAACCACATGAACTCTTTTGTTCTTCCTTTCTTTAGTCTCCTGTACTTCCTGGCCAGTGAACATGGCATTCCCGGGGGGCAGTCATGTACCAATAGGCTAGGCTTGATTTATAGAAACTGGGATGGCTATAGGTGTTGCTTCACTAGGCTATATTCTCTGACCACTCATATAGAGGTGACCTTTATAGTACATTGCTCTTGATACAATTGGTTGATTTATGTGGTACACAAGATAAAATGCCTGGTACATAATCAATCTAGGCACTGTGAAAGTCATGTACGTGTAGTATTGCCATACCCAGAAGGAGTAGTAGAATGTGTTTTAGGTTATAATTTCTAAGTATACCTATGCTGCATCTGAGACATATCTTATTAAAATGACAACTTTGTGTAAAAAAAATAATTTTCATTTTCATTCTACATTTTCCAAAAGTGAGAACAATGCCTCTTAGAAAATACTTTGGGTGTTTGTTTTCCAAAATTGGGTCAGTTTATGAGTGTTCCCACTGTCCTGGTGCTCCATGGCCTCCAAAAATCTGATAGGTAGTTAGGAAATTAGATGAGTAATTTATGCCCCTATAAAGCCTGAAGGTGCTCCTTGGATTTTTGGGCCACTCTTTGTGTCTAGGCTGTGAAAAAGTTTCACACATGTGGTAATGTGGTAATGTGGTATCCTCATACTAGGAAGGACTAGTAGAAGGTATTTTGGGGTGTAATTCTAAGTATGTCTATGATGTGTGTTAGAAATATCTTCTTACATATTCATCTTCTTGCCAGCATTTTCCAAAAACTTATGGCAAAAGAATGACATTTTCAAAAAACTCATTATGCCCCTTAGAAAATACCTTGGAGTGTTTACTTTCCAAAATTAGTTCATTTTGTAGGTGTTTCTACTGCACTGGGGCTCCAGGGCTTCCAAAATTGTGATAGCTAGTGAGGAAATTAGATGCCTAATTTATGTGTAATTTATGCTCCTTCAAAGCCCACAGGTGCTCATTGGACAGCTCATTGCACAGTTTATATATTTATGATTTCTTGGACATTTTTCAGAGAATATGAGTGTTTACTCTTTTTAAATCATAGTGACAACAGAAACTATCCAAATTACCCTGATCAAAAGTTTACACACCCTGGTGATTTTAGGCTGATAACATGCACACAAGTTGACACAAAGGGGTTTGGATGGCTATTGAAGGTTACCATCTTCGATGGCACATGCACGGCTTCTGAACATGGTGGACGTGTAGAGGGAGAGCTCCAGACCCCGCCCGCTCTCTGAGGCATTCGTACAGCTCCATTACAGTCCTGAAGCATTGGGAGTAAGCTAAAAATCTTCACCTACCCCATGGGCACCTCATGGGCAAAGTAGGCCATCAGCAAAGCAACTATACACTGTACTTTGGGTCACGATCAAGTTCGGCAATGCAACGATACCTTACTAGGCCGCAATCCCCAACCTCGATTTCTCCTACGGATCCATTCGCGGCAATGGACCCTATGCTGGGAACCAAAGAGACAGAGCTAGTGCACACGCAGACTGCACCTGCAAGGGCCCCTAACTCATCCCAAGCTATTTTAAGCCATCCTGGTTGAGAAATTAAACAATCTCCTGCTACAGATCACCCACAATATCGCAGCGGAGGTCAGCAAGATCGCTCAGGAGCTAAGGGGGAGATAAATCAAATTGGTGAACGAACGGATGCCTTGGAAAATAATATGGATGATTTACTCCAATATGTCCAAGCCTTAGAGGAATAAAACTTAAAACATTCAGTTTCCCAGCTTCAGTTACAGCAAGAGGACTTGGAGAATAGAGAAAGACGCCAGAATCTGCATTTTCGGGGAATACCGAAGTCTGTGGGGGATAATAACCTACGCCCTTATCTTTTGGGCCTTTTCAACACTCTGGTGCCAGCAATTGCTGATATTGACTGGTGGCTAGACCGGATGCACAGGTCACTGGGCCCAAAACCTCCGGATGGAACCAGGCCCCGGGACGTGATCGTAAAGTTCCACTATTATAATAGCAAAGAGGCACTGGCTTTATCCACACACAACAGGTCTCTACTGGGATACAAGGGGGCCAAACTCCAGATTTTCAGTGACCTGTCTCCCATTACCCTAGCCAAACGAAGAGCTCTGCACCTGTCATGGCGCACTTGCAACACCACCGTGTACAATACTACTGGGGTTTCCCCTTTCGCCTGGTCATCACCCGCCATGGTACTCAGCACAGCCTCCAAGACCTCCATGAGGGAGAGGTGTTCATCAAAAGTCTGAATCTTCCACCAATGCCGGAGGGTGACTCGCTGCCTGTTCCCCCGGCTGGTCGCCAAATGCCATCTACTCCCAGCCGACTTTGGACCCCCCGTGCGGTTACAAAAACCGGCCAATACTCCTCAGCGATCCCGAAGCTCACGACAACCTCCATGATCACTCAAGCGGACACTGAACTGCTGAACTTCCTTTCTATGCATAGATTGATTGACCTGTGTGTTCTGAACTGGAATCCAGTTTTTCGGGTTTCCCCCTGTTTAATGGGGCAACCGTTTTCAAACCCATGGGGCATAGTTTCTCCTGCCACTTTATTTGCTTTAGAACGTTCCTGTTGTTGTTAACCATTACAATATTGACTCAGCAGTTTCTGGTCAAGGCTAACTAACATTTTCCTCCCATCACTGTCTCTCAAGTTGGACTTGATCAGTCTCCGTTTGAACATTCCGTGTTCTCTCTCAGAAGGAGAGGGGACGGGCTCTCTGCCTCTCAGAACTTCAGATGCTGGTTTGTTGTTGGTTTTTATTTTTGGGACCAGTTTTAGGTGCAACCGAACTTGTGCGTTTTGATACAATTTCTTTCTTACAGGTTAATTTTTTCTTCTCCTCCCCATATAGGAGATTCAGCTACATCCAAAAGCTTTTCAACAGGTTGACTCGTGTACTATTTTTCCACTCTAAATTGATCATAGCCCTTATGTGTGTTAAGCTAACAGATGCTCTAGACCCTGTCCGATTGTCATGGCTTTAAGGATAATGTCTCATAATGTTAAAGGACTAAACTCAGTCCAGAGACGTTGGATGGCTTTGAAGGAGTTCGGGACCTCGGGAGCTGATGTAGTCATGGTCCAGGAGACACATTTTAAGGTGGGGGGGTTTGTTGAAATTTGCTTCTAGGCATTATCCCGCCTCTTATGTAGCCTCTGATCCTACGGGAAAAGCGGGTGTAGCCATTCTAATCAAAAAAGCATTCCCGATTAGGGTTAAAAATAAACATGTTGACCCACATGGGCGTTTCATAATCCTGGACTGTGACTACATGACCTCTTCTTTTACTTTGATTAATGTATATGCCCCGAATACTGGACAAATAGAATTCCTGAATAAGGTATTTAAATGTTCCCAGTAATTCCCTCAGCCTTTTAAGATAACTGGTGTGGACTTTAACTTAATTCTGTCGCCAAGTAGGGATAGGCAAGCCCTTTTCCAGGACACTCCGTCTCGTAAGGTACTCTCCTCTGCTATATCTTTTCGGCAATGTATTAGGTCACAACAGCTGTTTGGTTCTTGGAGACTAAAGTATCCCACAACCAAACAGTTCTCGTTATATTCCTCGGCGCACAGAATGTATTTGAGGTTGGACCACTTTTTTATTTCTGCCTGGTCATTCCATATGTGGGGGGCAGAGATATCTCATCTATTACGTGGTCGGACCATGCTCCCATTTTTTTAGATGTGGCCTAGAGGCGCTATATTTTCAAAACTCCGCTCAGGTGCAGGTGTCATCCTTTCTGATGCCCTCCTTCCCCATGACCAATGGCACGCATCAGGGGTGTCCCCTATCTCCACTGCTTTTCATTCTCTGCTTGGAGCCCCTGGCTGAGGCCATTCATTCAAATGAAAATATCTCAGGGGTGGTGATGCGACAAGGTGAGTACAAGCCGTCCCTTTTCGCAGATGATATTCTGCTCACTATAACTAATCCACTCATATCCCTTCCAACTCTACATTCCCTTCTAACCTCATTTAGTGCCATCTCAGGATATAAAATGAACACAGCCAAGACGGAAGCCCTACCCTTGCATATGCCATTAAGCCTACTGACACAACTTAAGCTTGCTTACCCTTATAGGTGGTGTTCCAGCTCGCTGAGATATCTGGGTGTTAATCTTACTCCTTCTTACTCTACTCTTTATTCGGCCAATTATATCCCCTTACTTCAGGAAATCAATTAAACTTTGCAGCAGTGGGGAAAATACTCTATCTCTCTTCTTTTTTTTGTTCCATAAAGTTTATTATGAAAATCTCAGCATGGTTACAATACATTAAAGTATTATACTTCAACCAGCAAGGAATAATCGAACAATATGAATGTATATTACGTATGAAATTACATAACATTGGTACGACTCTAAAAGTATTATTTGAAATACCTTGTTTTTTTTCTTCTCTCTATCTCATAAAAGGGGTGACGACGTTTCAAATTAACTAAAGGACTTCATTCCCCTATATTAACCGGCTTATTTCTCATCTCATTCTTCCTCATTCTAATTGTGGGTCTATAGAGTCGCTCGACCTTGTGGTGGATATTCCCATTCGTTCGAATTCAACACAGTCATCCGAATTACCGTATACGTTCCCATCCCGAAGGCAGAACCGACACAAGTAAAATATAGGACTC
>BLSH010383449.1:2579515-2590547 GCA_018402905.1 Glandirana rugosa | reverse complement strand
CAGCTCCTGCCGAACGCCCGTTAGTGTCCGAACGGTCCACCGCTACGTTCCTTCGGATAGCCAACGAAGGGATCAGGCCACCAGCTCCAGCCGAATCGTCATCAGCCGCCGCCTCGCGGCCCGCGCGGCCATCGCTTACCGTCCTCCCCCGCCGAGCACTCCGACAGCCACTCCCGGCCGCAGAAGCCGCCTGCTGTTCCAGCTCTGCAGACGGCGACGTCACACCCGGACCTCTGGATCCTCTGCTTCTTCTGGATGGGGTCCCGGCTGCCCGGATGGTAAGGCCGGCACCCGTTGAAAGTCTTCTCCCTCGCCGAGCCGCAACATCAGCATGGGAGGGAGTCCCTGCTGAGCTGGCTGCGCGGTCCGGTCCCCCCGTGGAAGGGGAACGGGAGACCGCCCGTACGGGTGATCTCCCTCCCTGGTCCCGCCTGAGCCGAGGATTCCTCCCAGCCCCCGTGGCAACATGCGGGGCCTGTCTCTTGGCCTTAGGGGCTGAAGGGTCCCTGACGGGGCTCCTAGTGCGGCGGCCTCACTTGGGGTCACATCAGGGCTGAGGCGCACAGGAGGCCTTGACCTCCTAGGCCGTAATGAGTGGGGAGTGGGCAAAGCATGAGCCCCCCCGGACCCCCTCAGCACCGCAGGTATGTGATCTTCCAGCCACTGCGGGCCATTCGCCACTGCTGCTGCCCGCATACGGGCAAGCATGCCTTCTATGTCTGCCATAACACCAACCTGCAGAAATGCTTCCTCACTGATTGTCTGCTCCAACTGATCTCATCCAGCCACCCCCTACTGACCACACTAGAAGCTTATCCCCACCCTGCCACACCTAGTTCCTCCCTGGCTCTGACCACTCCTCAAATACCCTTAATCTGCCCGACGACAGCCTGGGCTGCACACACAGTCATGTAGGCCCTTCACTTAATGCTGCGCATCCCTTTCCAGGCCTGTTCTGGTGGAGAGTAGGCAAAAAATAGGGCCTCTCTGCAAATGCCCCACAACTGCATGCTTCTGCGGGGCCCAAGTGGTTAAAACAGGTGGTGATGAAGCAACACAACGCTGACTGCATTAAAGGGGTTATAAACCCTTGCTGTTTTTCACCTTAATGCATTCTATGCAGCCCCCCAGATCCCCCCTTTTACTTACCTGACCCCGATCGTTCCCATGACGGGCCTAGCAGGTCCAGCCGTGGGCTCCGGTCCTCATTGGCTAGATTGATAACAGCAGAAGCATTGGCTCCTGCTGCTGTCAATCAAGTCCAGTGACGCAGGAGGCGGGGGGCAGGGCCAAGTCCTGCTGTCTGTGTCAAAGGGATGCAGCAGCAGGGCTCGGGAGCGCGCCCTGATGGGTCACTCAAGAAGAGGAGAAGCCAGGAGCGCCACTGGGGGACCCCAGAAGAGGAGGATCAGGGACACTATGTGCAAAACCACTGCACAGAGGAGGTAAGTATGACATGTTTGTTATTTAAAAAAAAAAATAACCCGACCTTAAGTATCACTTTAACCCCTTGTTTGCTGTACTGCACAAGGTTCGAGGGCACTTGCAGAATGGCCTCATTCACTTGAATGGGTCATGCTTGGCAGGTGCTACACCCACTAATGATAACAGGGCGTATAACTCCTGCTGTGCCCGCAACATGTGTACACCTCTGGCAAATGCAGCTAAAGGGGGTGCAGTTGGGGCGGAGGCGATAAAAACACTGTTGTAACTATAAGGTTTTACCACCTCCCCCAACCTGCAATTGTAAATGAACCCTTACTATTCTGAGCCCCCTATAAGGCTGCTTTCACACTGATGTACTGTGGTTTACCTGCAGCGCGGGTGCAGCCCAGTGCACCTGCAACTTTCCTGGGTTAGCCGCGCTTTGCTATAGACTTCTGTTATATCCTGCAGGTGTGATGCACTTTCGGAAACCGCAATAAAACGCCTGCATTCAGAAAGTGCACCAAACCCGCAGGATATAATGGAAGTCTATGGTTAAGTGCAGCAAACCTGCAGGAAAGCTGCAGGTACACTGCACTCCACCCGTGGTGTGGGTAAGCCGTAGCACATCAATGTGAAAGCAGCCTTATACTATTATGCCCAGTGTATTGCTTCACATTGACCTGAAGATCTCTTCTTTCCTGCTGCTGGCACCACTCTGGAGACCACCAGCCGGGATAAGGTGGAGTGCAGTTGGTTTTCACTCCCCATGGGACAGGAGTCGGCACTACAGAGGAGACATTGGCTTATGTGTCTCTTCCTCCCTACTACAGCTCCAACTTTACAAGTAGTCCCTCTGCATTGCACTCTGTGTGATGCTCTGTGATGGCAGGGGAGCAAGGCCAGATCAACATCTACCAGTCACCTGTGCAAGGTCTACTGGTAGATCACAATCTACTGGTTGCTGACCCTCGAACTAAGACAAATATTTTCATTATATACTCACACACAAGGGACTTTTAAGGCCAAAAAATAAACTTCACATATTTATATAAAAATTACAATTTTATTTAATAATTAACCCCAGAAGGTTTTACTTCCTTCCTGACCAGAGCACTTTTTGCAATTCGGCACTGCGTCGCTTTAACTGACAATTTTAATTGCACGGTCATGCGACGTTGTACCCAAACAAAATTGACGTCCTTTTTTGCCACAAATAGAACTTTCTTTTGGTGGTATTTGATCACCTCTGCGGTTTTTAATGTTTGTGCAATAAAGAAAAAAAGAGCAACAATTTTGAAAAAAAAAAAACGAATTTCTTCCTCAGTATAGGCTGACACGTATTCTTCTACATATTTTTGGTAAAAAAAAAAAAAAATCACAATAGGCGTATATTGAATGGGTTGTGCAAAAGTTATCACGTCTACAAACTATGTGAATAGATTTATGGCATTTTTTGAAAAAAAATTTTCTTACTAGTAATGGCGGCGATCTGCGACTTTTATCAGGACTGCGACATTGCCGTGGACAGATCGGACACTTTTGACACTTTTTTGGGACCAATGACATTTATACAGCGATCAGAGCTAAAAATAGCCACGGATTACTGTGTAAATGTCACTAGCAGGGTAGGGGTTAAACTGTAGGGGCGATCAAGGGGTTAAATGTGTTCTAACTGTGTGTGGGGCTGGGCTGGCAGGGGCATAACAGATCTGACTGTTCCCGATTACTGGGAACAGTAGATCTGTCATGTGTTCCCTCACAGAACGTAGATCCGCCGTATTTACACTGGCAGATCTCTGTTCTGCCTCTAACAGGCGATCCCGGGTTGCCGGCGGACATCGAGTCCGCCCGACCCGCAGGCACACTCACACAGCGTGCGCGTGCAGCTACGGCGATTCGTGCAGAGGTGCCAACCTGCCGTCGCATTATGACGGCGAGCAGACAGCAAGCGGTTGAAGTGTTACTAAACCCACAACAGTAAAATCAGTCTGTATATGCAGTAAAGCATGCTTGTTATACTCTGAGGAATCTGAGGGATCCTTGTGAATCCTTCTGCATGCAGAAGGTTTTTTACCTTAATGCAGAAAATGCATCAAGGTAAAAAAAACCTTCTGCCTTTTACACAATTTTAATCAATCATCAGTCCATGTAGAAACATAAGGGAAGTGGTCTTTTGCCTCAACATGTTTCGCACTTAAGTTTCTTCGGGAGAATATAATAAGGCTAATCTATAATGTCAATAACAATCAGTATTAATTAACATTTTCATGACATTGGAACAAAATCATCATCTATATGATTACATACTCTTACATTGCCCATCCAAGCATCATAAAGAGCATTCACTAACCAATAATGTCTCCCAACAATGAGAACAACCCGTCAGATTTTCTTAGAAATAATAGATCAGGAACAGGAGAAAGAGGCAGTGACCAAGAGGTAAATCCTGGCAGCCACATCCAAGTAATAGAGAAAGATTTCCTTGAGGTGAACCAGTGCCAAACACAGGGAAAGTAGCACAAAATCCTCATTATGGTGAAAGGCAGAGATCACTTAAAAAGGAGGTCCTTGGTCTCAAAACAGCCTTCTCTTTTTATAACATTAAATGGGGCTCCTTACAGGACATTGCTAATTACCAGTGGCAGCTGGTGGGCTTTTCTTCTGGGGGGGGGGGCAGCGTGGCACTGATGCACCCCCCCTGCAGGAGGTTCGGCACTTACTATGCAGCGGGCTGCTCTCCTGCTGTGTCCTCCTCTCCTCCTGTGTCCTCCAGGCAGCGGTGGGTCCGGCTCCAGCATGTCTCCTCTTGCAAAGTGTTAGGCATCCAATAGGATTGCCTGGCGCTTTGGCCAGTCGGGAAACTGGTCTCACGACCTGCCTCCTGGCAGGGAGGAACTGTAGTGTGAAAATAGTGAAAATTCGCTATGGTCACTAAATTGGGTGGGATCGGGGCGCACTCTCTGCACCCCGAGTCCACCCTATTTTGAAGCCTATTAGAGCCCCTGGCACTAATCAGGTGCTTCAGAAAACACCCCCTATCCCCGTCATAGGAATTCAAGCGTCCGGTGTCCTGAAAGGGGCTGGGCGTATGGATAGGGAGGGCGGTGGAGGCGTTAGGGGGTGGCGCCCGTGTGCCCACAATGCATGGGCAGCCCCTGCTAATTACTCAGAAATCCTTCTGGTCAAAGTAATCAGCTAACTTAAGTAAGAGTGACAGTAAGGAGGTGTCACAATTAGCTTATAAAAGGAGGTATTTGTAACACTAACAATAAAAGTTTAAAATCCCACAATTGAAGTGGAAGTCTAAACCAGGGGATCAACATGTGGCGTCAATTAGGAGCTATGAGAATTACTGAAATGCCCTCAGTTAAATATGTCTTGTTGAACTAAGAAGCCAGAAGATCCACACCCAGCATCTCCCAGCACATACATGTCCGAACACCTCTTGATGTTGAGATGGTCTGCTGAGAAAATCTGCCTGCCAGATCTCCAACCCTGGAATGTGTGCCACAGAGATTACTGGAACATGAAACTCTGCCACTGTACCTCTGTCCATCCTTTGCAACTGAAACACTCCTAGTTCCCTTTGCTGAAGATTGATGTAATTTACATTTGTGGCATGGTCTGATTTTTGGAAGACTGGTAAGAATGGGAGGAGGTCCAAAGAACTAACAACAACGATTTGTGTGTAACTCTAGGATGTTGATTGGGAGCTTGGATTCTTCCGGAGATAATCAAGCCTGAACAGACAGAGGGCTCAGAACTCTGTCACAGGCCCACAGCCCAGAAGATTGGCATCTGTTGTGACACTTATACTTACACTTCATTGTAAGGGGGAAAAAAAAGCTGCCTTCCAACAATGCCAGGAACAGAAGTCACCAATACATCTTGGCTCAAGAAGGTAACCAGATCATCTTGTCTAGAAAAAGACTGGATTTGGCCCACACTGTTCCATTGCAAGGTTCTTGGGTGAAAGACCAGGGAAGACGGTGAGGGCTGACATCAGGATTGAAGTTTCAGAACCTGTCTCTGCAGCTTCCTCAAATTCTCTTTGGATATAAAGGTGTTGACCTGAATTGTATCCAAAAGAAGGCTCAAGTATTCCAAATGTTGTGGTGGGATCAGCGATGACTTCTCGATGTTCAGGACCCATTTAAGTTTCTCCAAAGACTACACTGTAAGTGACACAGTGGAGATCAAGGTCCAGAGGTCTGCTTGTCCAAGTACGCTATGGGGGCACTCGTACAGGTTCACTCCCGAGCAGCTCTCTCTGCCCTGCCCCCCACTCTCTCCTCACTGGCTGTGATTGACAGCAGCAGGAGCCAGTGGCTTCCACTGCTGCCTCTCTGTCCAGTGAGGAGTGAGAGTGACGCAGCACTCGTGCACAGCTCTGGATCGAGTTCAGGTTCAGGTAAGCTTAGGAGGGGCATGGGGGCGGGAGCTTTACAATGAAGTTTTTTCACCTTAATGCATAGAATGCATTAGGATAAAAAACCTTTAACCTTTAGAACCACTTTAAACTACTTTAAAGTACAAACATCATAAATAAGCGCACAGCAAATTTACTGTCCTCCTCACACAGTGGCCAGCTACAGTCATTTTTGTGGTGAGTTCCACATACACTAAAAATACACATTCAATGTTAAAGTGTATGTATAGCAAAGTATTTTGTCTTACTATATAGCATGCACAGAACTTGTATTCATAGGGTTATTTACCAGCTACCTTCAGATGATTGGACTCATAAAACTTTGCTAGGGCCACCTCTACTACATGCTTCATAGATCCCCACCCACTCCGTGAGATTCCAGTTTTTGCTTAGGTGATGGACCTCTTCCGCTTTGGAGAAGATTTTTCCCTTTAACCTTTCTTTGTTTCTTCTGACCTTTTATCCAGATCTGACTGCTTATTGCCCTAGGCTATCTAGCAGTTTTCGGTGCAACCCTTGGTGCTGTGCCATAGGGCCTGTACCCAGATCCCTCTGTGTGGGCCAGGCTGTAAGAAAGTGTTTCAGACACACAACAGGAAGTTAGAGGAAATCTCCCAAAGTGGGAGGAATTCCCTCCTAGATAGTTGTTCCCGACACGTATGTCATCATTAGAAGCATTTTTCTTAGCTTTTGTTCTGGGGACAACTCTCAAATTTTGGATTTCCATTTACTTTCTGTTTTTGTGACAACAGTAATGAGGACAAACAGAGTGGGGAAGCTTCCCAAAAACACATGAAATATACACCGATCAGCCATAACCTTACAACCACTGACAGGTTAATTGAATAACATTGATTAACTCATTACAATGGTATCTGAAAGTCGGTGGGATATATTAGGAAGCAGGTAAACATGTTGTCCCTGACGTTCATGTGTAAAAATGGGCATCGTAGTTTGTTGTGTATGGAGCAGTATATCGACAGACTGATAAGGGTGCCCATGCTGACCTGTGTTCACAGCCAAAAGCACTTACAATGGACACGTAAGCATCAGAATTAGACCACGAAGCAATAGAAGTAGGTGGCCTGGTCTGATGAATCAGGTTTTCTTTTACATCATGTGAATGGACAGGTGCGTTGCTTACCGGGGTAAGAGATGCCACCAGGATGCAATAAAGGAAATAGGGCAGCAGAGTCAATTTGAATGCTGGACAGTGCTCTGCTGGGAAACCTTGGGTCCTCCCACTCACGTGGATGTTACTTAGTACCACTTAAGTAATTATTGTTGCTGACCAAGTACACCCCTTCATGGAAACAGTATTCCTTGATGGCAGCAGTATCGTTCAACAGGATAATGTACCCTGTCACACTGCAAAAATGGTTCAAGAACTGTTTAATCCAAATGAGCATCTCTGGGATGTGCTGGAAAAACAAGTCCAATCCATGGAAACCTTACCTTGCAACTTACAGGACTTAAAGGATCTGCTACTGATGGCTTGGTGCCAGATACCACAACATAACATCAGACATTGTCCATGCCTCGACGGATCAGGGCTAATTTGGCTGTAAATGGGACCTACTCAATATTAGGTGGTTGGTCATAAAATTATAGCTGATCAGTGTATATTCGGTGTAAATAAAGTTTTCACCCATGTTGGTTATATGTATTACTCCCTGGCTTGGTTGTAGGTCACTTCCTATACTACGCAAAGGATGCTTGTGAAACTGGGGTGACCATTTCATAAAAGAATACATTGAATTTACGTCTTTATGTACTCATATTCAAACTTTGAACCTTCCTACGAGGTCCTTCCATACAGAAGTGCTCAATATTTGGAAGATCGGTGTTTGAAACCGTCTATTGCTGCCAATCATTGCAAGATCTTACATTCAATTACTCTGATTACTGAATAGATCAAACACTAATATTAAGGATATGCTCAATCTGGGTTGCAGCTGCCACATATTTACCAATATTTTCATTATCAGGTCTATATTAACATTCAGGCTGGGTTCACACTAGTGCGAATTGAATGTGGATTTCCCCGCATCCAATTTGTATAACAGGAGATTGTGACCGGCTTTCTATGGAGCCGGTTCACACATCTCCATGGCGGCTGCGGAGCAGCTTGCACAGGAGTCCTGTGCGTCTTTGGCTCCACTTCAGGGCTGAATTCAGGCAAAAATTCTGGCCTGAATCGTCCCTGAAACAGAGAACAGGGATGCATCGGACCCCTGCTTCGAGTCGCTTTCGGCATCAGTGTGAGCCCAGTTTCAATGTTTTGGAAGTCTTGGCATGAAGTGATATAAACTGGATGGATCACTTTTATGGAGGAGGCGTTACTACATTGCATTTATTACATACATTTGATTTGCTGTTAAAGAGGATAAGACCATTCAGTATATACTGTATACATTAATCTTGGTGTGGATGTCCGCTTTGGATGCTTAAATGTGGGGCACTGGTTCAGGACATATAACGTCTATGAATGTTATCATTTTAGAGTTAATTCATATATTTATTTTTTTTTACTCTTCCGTTCACTGACAGACGCAGCCTTCTTATGACACGTGGGGTTATGCTCATATTACTAGGAGTAGACTAGGCAAAAATAAAACAAAAGCATAGGTTGGCCCCTCCCAAGGGGCCAACCTCACCTTAGCATATAATCCCCCTGCTCTGCATAGCACATCAGTTTTAAATTGCCTAGTGCAAGGAGTAGACCTGGTTCCCTATGGGATCTGCGGTCTCCTGAAGATTTTTTCTGATGAAGACTGCTATCAAGAAGCTGGCTGGTGGTATAGAGGATATCTAGAATCCAAAAACTTTCCCCAGTCCGGCCGACACTATGCGAGCTACCCTTAGCGGGGGCCCGCCGCATAGCGCCCGTTCCGTGCAGGCGGCCAGTGGCTAAAACTCACTAGAGCCCAGTGACTGGTTTTGTTCCTGTCCAGGGGCCTGGCCAGCAGCATGCCTCTCTATGGGGAGGTAAGTCTGCTCCGGGTGGCTACCCGCTGCGCCCGTCGGATTGGTGAGTGGACCCCTCTTCCGTCCTAGGGGCACGGAGAGTGGGCACCTGGGCAGCTTCTGTGGTAGCCGGCCGGTGGGGGTCCGTAGTGGGGACACACTGGGTGGTACTCCTTTGAGGATTATCTCCCCTCCCCCCCCACTCCCCCTCCCCCCCACAGTACCGCACCTTGCACTGACCGTTCAGAGCACTGCATTAAGCGGTTCGCCGCCGTTCGTTCGTCTGCCGACCACGACATTTTGCTATAAGCTCTGCTTGTGTTAATGGCAGCAGCCATTTTTGGTAGCCATGCGGTTTTTCAGCCCGTCCTCTGGCGGTTTCACTTGGACAACGTGACTGACACTCGATGGTGCAGGCTCTTGAAGTGCAGTGGATTTCTGGACATTGCTCATTCGAGTCACAGTGCTGAGGCATTTAAAACAGCAAGTATAGCTGGCTCTCCCTGGGTGCTGGTAGCGGTGGGTGCAATCCTCCCGGGTCTCCCTGGCTGATTGGTGGGGTAGAGGTGGTGGTCACACAGTGGGGGTGCCGGAAGTCTGGGATGTCAGAGGCCGGCAAGGCTATGGCAGGTGTACCTGCGGATCAACAATCCACCCCGGGAACCTTGGTGTCCTTGGAACAGCTGAGGGCGGTATTTGGGGAATTCTTTCCCCGGGCAGGGGACCCGGTTCCGGGGGGGCCCCAAAAAACTCCCACCCCCCCTCATTCCTCAGGGGAGGATTCGGATCCAGAAAGCAGCTCAGTGGTCACACCTGTGGAACTATCAGAGGGTGAACTGCCCTCAGAAGGCGAAGGTGATCAGGGGGCTCCTTTTTCGCGTGATAAAGCGATAGTGGTCGCTCTGATCACTGATATCCGCAACTCCATGCGGCTTGACCAAGCAGGGGAGTTGCATGAGTCCACATATATTTGTGGATCACTTAAACCCCCTAGGTCCCCTAGGGCTTACCCTTATGATCAGGTGTTTGAAAAGGTGGTGTTCAAGGAATGGCTGCGGCCACCAAATTCCTTTGCTTTTCCTTTGAGGATAGCTTTACTAACAGATGGGCTTCCCCAACGGTGGACCCCCCAGTGGCCCGTCTGAATAAGGCAATGACCATTCCCTTGGAGGGGTCTCCGTCTTTTAAGGAGGCGGCCGATCGCCGCACGGAGGCAGTGTCTAAGGCACTGTTCTTGTTGGCTGGGTCAGCCATGCGGCCGGCTCTAGCGGCTGCGATGGCGGCACAATCTCTTCACGAGCACGCTGCCACACTGCACACTGGTTTAACTTGTGAGTGTGCACAGGCTGAGGTGCAGCGGGCACAACATTTGGAAGAGGGTCTCTGCTACATATGCCATGCTGCTTTGGACCTTCTTCCCATATTGTCAAAAATGTCTGTTTTTGCGATTGTTATCAGGCGGGTGCTGTGGCTCCGCTCTTGGTCGGGCAACCAGGCTTCAAAGAAAGCTCTTGCAGATCTTCCCTTTCAGGGAGGGCATCTGTTTGGCCCACAGTTGGATGAAATCATTAAGGATTTCACGGGAGGGAAGAGTACTTTCCTCCCAGAGCCAAAGCGGTGGGATTTTCGCCGTAGGCAGGGCCCTGTTTCTTCAGGTCAGAAGAAGTTTTTTTGGTCACCCGGCTCAGCGGGTAAGGGCTTCAAGTCCAGTAAGGCTTCCGCTGGGCCCAGTAAAAGGCCCTGGCAACATAAGTCAGAAAAAGTGAAGGATAAATCACCCTCCGCATGATGGGTTTCCCCCGTCCGACTCACGGGTGGGGGGCCGGTTGCTGGGGTTCGCAGACAGATGGACTGCCCGCATCACTGATCAGTGGGTACTGGAGGTGGTGTCCTCCGGGTACAGGATAGAATTCATCTCTCTGCCCCCAGAGCCTCCTGTGGTGGAGGTCATGGGTGACTAGTCACTACGCCCGTCAGGTAGACAGACGCTTGGGGTCGTTGGCCGGGGGGTGGGCACTCAGCCTGCCCCCTTTGGGTAGTACGCCTCCCACTAAATAGGAAGTGAAAAAGACTGAATACAACGGTCCCGGAAAATGACCCGGGTCGCCTTCGGAATGACCTGAACTTCGGGAATGGGCGACTCGGCCCACGGGTTTTTTTGAAGAAGACTGGACTTCTTTGTCCCGGGACGGATGCCGCTTTTAGGGT
>BLSH010383449.1:2560799-2577341 GCA_018402905.1 Glandirana rugosa | reverse complement strand
GGTGTTTAGACACCAGGCCTCTGTGTCTCAGGTGTGCAAAGCGGCTACTTGGGCCTCAGTGCACACATTTACTAAGTTTTACAAAATTGATGTTTCAGCATCTTCGGATGCTGCTTTTGGCCGCAAAGTCTTACAAGCAGCCTGAGAGGGCTTTTTCTGTTGGGTATAGTTGTTATAGTTTGCCCACCCCTCTTGATTGGCACAGCTTTGGGACGTCCCCACGTGTCATAAGAAGGCTGCGTCTGTCAGTGAACGGAAGAGTAAAAGGGATTTTATTATAACTTACCGTCAAAATCCTTTTCTCTGAGTTCACTGACAGACGCAGCACCCACCCCTCTGTGTTGAGTTTGTACGGCTTGTTACGAACTGATGTGCTATGCAGAGCAGGGGGATTATATGCTAAGGTGAGGACGGCCCCCTGGGAGGGGCCAACCTATGCTTTTGTTTTATTTTTGCCTAGTCTACTCCTAGTAATATGAGCATAACCCCACGTGTCATAAGAAGGCTTGCGTCTGTCAGTGAACTCAGAGACAAGGATTTTACGGTAAGTTTTAATAAAATCCCTATTTTTGGATGCTAGTCTAATGTGCAGTTGGGTATTTATTTGGGTGTTTTTATATTTGCAAGCCTATAGAGGGAATATAGGCATGATGTATGAACTATGGTTTTTGATATTTATTAAATAATAATTAAATGTGTATTTTTTTCATGGATTTCATGGATTTTGAATATTAGTTAAAAATAGATTGAAAACTGTTGTTTGTGTGGACGTAAGCCTTTCCAGTTTTTGGTCCCGTATACTTAGATAGAAAGGTCCTATAACTGGAGATTTTTAGGGAATTGAACACTGCTTTGGGTGTACAGCAAATAGTGCCTCCCATTTGCTAGCAATAAAAACTTGAAGGAAGGTCTAACCCTTCCCAATGCTATCCAAAACTAAATCAAAAAGTTTTGCCTGAAGATATACTTTAAGAAGAAGAATTTCCAACAGCGAAAAACCTGCTACAAAAGCAGCAAAAAAGTGAGTCTTCAGAGATGGTAACAGACGAACTTCAACTGCTATGTTCCTGATAACTGCAATGAATCTGCAGCAAATACTGACCTGCCCTAAATATTCCTGTGCTAACTGAAACAAAGGCAGGTTGTCATTACTCACTGCAGCAGAGACCACCAGTATACTTTATGAACTGGGAAAATCTGCACTTATTGGCTAACTAGATAAACTTCCAGCCAGGAGTTTGAATATCCAGCTGGAGTCTACCAGTAGCTGTTGATAGTAGAAGAAAATCTTCAACTTCAAGCAAGAAATACAGCAAAAAGAAAAGGGACATTCATTCTCCAAAGGACACAAAGTGAAATTAAGCAAGTGTGTGCGGTAATAACATCTGTGATATTGAGGTTCGCTAATTTAATAGAGTGGGAGAGGGGAAGCACAAGACTTTGGGCCTGGTGAAGATGGGGGACTGGGGGGTTATACAACTGGCCTTGGTTACTACATTTTGCATTTTGTTTCTAACACACTTATTTATTCCTTTGCCCACTTTTGTCTTCTGGTTGATTTCGATTTTTTTTTTTTTTTTAGCAACCCTGTCATTTAACTAAAAGTGCCAGTAAACGCTGTCTCTGCAACAAAAAAAGTGAATGCTTGTCTTTCCTGCTGCCCAAAGCTATGAATGCTGCTCAATCGAAGGAAACTCCCTGAATTAAATTTGTGTAGAAATCAACACATTTGTAACAGCATTGCACAAAATAAATTATGCCTTTTCTTTTTTTTTTTTTTTTTTTTTTTTTTTTTTTTTACTTAGAACGCTCCACCACCCCCTCCTCCCCCTCCTCCTACAGAAAAGAGTGAGCTGAAAAATTCTATTCGAGAGAAGCAAAAGCCACTTTTAGGGCTCTTTGCATCTGGTTTGATACCACCAGCCCCAGAAGTTAAGGCTCCAAAGGGTGCAGGTAAAAAGAAATAGCAACATTTTCTGAATAACTGTTTTTTTATAAACGTCCTGTAATTTCCTCTTCAAAAGCATTCCGATTTATTCATTTTAACAACTGAACTTCCTTTGCTTTCAGGGAGAACTCTTGAAGGTGACCACACCACCAAGTCAGCTCTCATCAAACATAGTGCCAGTGTTTACTTCTCCTACAGTGATGTGAACTGGAGACTTTATGTGCGGAAGGAAGTAAGTCAGTAAAGTTTTTAAAATCAGGCACTGTCCCATTACAAGGGTGCCAGTGCAATGTATTCATCCAGTTTACTACAGGACACCTATATATACAGTACATATCGTATGTGGAGGCCAAACCATGACTTCCAGGACTGCTTGTTCTTCTGTGAAAATAGTTCCTAATGACATTGGCTGTATGTTTGGGGTTGTTGTCCTGCTGCAGAATAAATTTTGGACCAATCACACGCCACCCTGGTGTTATGGCATGATGGATAAATATCTGTCTATATTTCTCAGCATTGAGGATACCATTGATCCTGACCAAATATCCAACTCCATTTGCAGAAAAGCAGCCCCAAACTTGGAAGGGACCTCCACCATGCTTCACTGTTGTCTGCAGATACTCATTACTGTGCAAACAAATTGCCTCCTGCTACAGTCAAATATTTCACATTTTGACTATTCAGTCCAGAGCACCTGCTGCCATTTTTCTGCACCCCAATTCCTAGGTTTCCATGTATACTTGAGTCTCCACGTCGGAGGTATGACTTTTAGCCACAATACTTCATAAAGACTTCTGTGGACAGTAGATGGGTGTACCTGGGTCCCAATAGTTTCCGCCAATTCTGTGCTAATGACACTGCTGGACATCTTCTGATGTTGCAGGGAAGTAAGCATGATGTGTCTTTCATTTGCTGCTATAAGTTTCCTTGGCCAACCCCTACGTCTGTGGGCCTCAACATTGCCCAATCAATAGTGTCCTCAATGGCGGATACTTATCCATCATGCCATCCCATCAGGGAGGCGTGTGATTGGCCCCAAAGTTCTTTTGCAGCAGAACAACAACCCGAAACATACAGCCAATGCCATTAAGAACTAACTTCAGTGTAAAAAAGAACAAGGAGTCCTGGAGTAACTTCAGTGTAAAAAAGAATAAGGAGTCCTGGAAGTGATGGTTTGGCTCCACACAGCTCTGATCTCAACATCATCGAGTCTGTCTGGGATTACATGAAGAGACAGAAGGATTTTTGAGAGCTTACATCTACAGAATATCTGTGGTTAATTCTCCCAGATGTTTGGAACAACCTACCTGCCAGGTTCCTTCAAAAACTGTGTGCAAGTGTACCTAGAAGCATTGATGCTGGTGATTGTTGCTTTGGGAGGGTGGCCATATCTGGTACCGATCCCCTGTAGTTCCCCCATGCAGCAGGAGAAAGCTGGCTTATCCTCCTCCTCCCTCCTGCAAGAATTTAGCTGCTGCAAGGGGGAATTACAGGGGATTACTTCCAGTAAATGCCGTCTGCCGCACCAATCACCTCCTCCTCTCCAGGTCCCCCTGGTTCCCCTGCAGCTCTGGTGGCTTCCTCTCCTCTCCTCCCACTGGCTGCTACAGGATGGAGAGCTTGGTGGGGCCAGCAAATATTACATATTTATCCTTTCCTTTTCTGAATGAGTGATAGGCAGGGCAGCCATCAGAAATTTTGGGGCCCCTTACACAGCTTCAGGCCGGGGCTCCCCGAGGCCTGACCACCAATATTTCCCAGGGCCCCCCCACTGGCGGTCCCACCGAATACGCCCACTGGCCATCCCTCTATCCCCATCCTCCACCCGGCATCATCCGACCCTCTCCACAATATATCCCCCCCCACCTCTGCCCAGTATCATCCATCCCTCTCCACAATATATCCCCACCTCTGCCCAGCATCATTCAACCCTCACCACAATATATCCCCCCACCTCCGCCCAGCATCATCCAACCCTCTCCATAATATATCTCCCCACCTCTGCCCAGCATCATCCGACCCTCTCCACAATATATCCCCACCTCTGCCCAGCATCATCCATCCCTCTCTAGGATATATCCCCACCTCCGCCCAGCATCATCCAACCCTCTCCATGATTTGGGGCGGAGGTGGGGATATATTGTTTGTGGAGAGGGATAGATCCAGGATGATGCTGGCTGGGCATAGATGGATGCCTCTGGGTAGGGATTGAGAGTTGCATTACATCCTGATCCCTCTCCACATTGCAATTGAAAGGTGCAGCCTAATTTCCAGCACAGGGGGCACAGTCAGTTCAGCTCAGCAATACACAACAATACAAATTTGTTAATACTCAACAACAATACATTTTGTATTGACAATGTATTGTTGTGTATTGACAATGTATTGTTGTGTATTGATACACAATATACATTATCAATACTCAGCAATATGAATGACTCTGAGGCACAGTCACTTACCCCTCTGCTCTCTCTCTCTTCTGATGCACCTGAGCGGGCACTTTCAAACTAAGAAATTAACCCCGCCCCCTTAACATGTACCAGCCAATGGGACAACAAGCCCTCTCCTCCTCAGACCTCAGCATGGATGGATGCAAAGCCATTTGCATTGTTCTTCAAGTTCTGTTCTGGCCGTTCTCGTCTTGTCGAGGGGGGGGGGGGGCGTGCTGCTGCTGCTGCTAGTGTGTGTGAGTAAGGCATCGACATGGCGAGGAGGAGGCAGCCCAGGCTTGACGTGTATTCCATTGTTCCCGGGGGGGGGAGGGGGGAGTGCTCGCGGAGGAGCAGCCCGGGCATGTACACTCATTGATTGTGCCCATTGTGAATGCCCCCGCGGGTGTCTGGCTGCCTGCAATCACTCACATACATTACATGCCTTTTTGTTTACATCGGGGGGGGGGGGGAGCAGACCCGCCGCCGGGCCCCTTACACCTGTACTACCTGTACCGCCCTGATGGCGGCCCTGATGATAGGTGCTGATCACTTACTATGTTCATTCATAACTGAAGCACAGTAAACTGTATTTACTATGATTCAGCTTGTGTACAGAGCTATTCCTGTTCATTCATTCCATGCAGCTAAGGCTGCAGAGATATAGATGAAGGATTGTGTCCTCAGTCACTTTCTCTGTCTCAAAAGTGGAACATCCGGGGTCTATTTAAACCCCTAATATTTCACCAGAGCCCTCCAACCAAATCCCCCCCCCCCAACAGGGCTGTTACAAAAATTGTAAAAAAATTAATGATAAATACAATTGTAGAAAAATAATAAATAAAATTGTAAAAAAAATAATAAAAATAAAAAACACGTAATAAGGGAGGTCCCATACAGTGTTAATGAGTGGTTTGTGTGTGTTGCTGGAGCTGCCTGTTAGTCTATGGGGATGCAACGGCTGTATAAACATAGCCACGGGACCTAATTTGACAAGTGCGCAGGTGCGGGTGAATCGCCCCAAATGTACTTTGTCTGTGTTCGGGGCCGCAGACCTGCAACCACGTGCTTGTGGCTGTGTTTGTACAGCCGCTACATCCCCATAGAATGACATAGGCTGTCTACACACAGCTCCAGCCACGGTGATTCACACTGGCCACAGTGCCCATGTGAATGAGCCCAAAGACCCAGCAAGATTTAGCAGGAATTTTGTAAGTTATGTTGTGTTTGTGTCCACTAATGATTTTAGTGTATTTTTTAGCAAAAATATTGTTTTGATTGTTTCCGCGGCGGGGGGGGGGGGGGGGTTTGTTGCCTATCAAGTAGTGATTTCTAGTTCTTATGCGTGCACATTGGGGCCCTGTATAACACATTGTTAAGCAGGGGTGCCTATGATTTTTGAGGTGCTGCAACAGTGGAATGGGGCAGTGGCCGGGAACACAAAAAGTTGGTTATGTTGGAGTAGACCAAAGAGAACCAAATAGCTATTCACTTAACCACTTCAACCCCAGAAGGATTTCCCCCTTTAGGACCAGAGCACTTTTTGCGATTTGGCACTGCGTTGCTTTAACTGACAATTGCGCGGTTGTGTGACATTGTACCCAAACAAAATTTGTGTACTTTTTAGAGCTTTCTTTTGGTGGTATTTGATCACCTTTGCAGTTTTTATTTTTTGTGCTATAAACAAACAAAGAGAGACAATTTTGCAAAAAAAAAACAATATTTCTTACTTTTTGCTATAATACAAATCCAAAAGAAAAATATAAAAAAAACTATTTTTTCATCGGTTTTGCCCTATATATATTCTTCCTCATATTTTTGGTTAAAAAAATCTCAATCCGCCTATATTGACTGATTTGCGCAAAAGTTGCCGCGCTTACGAATGAGAATTAATTTATGGGGGTTTTTTTTTTTCTATTTTTTTACTAGTAATGGCGGTGATCTGCGACTTTTAGCGGGGCTGCGATATTGCGGCGGACATGCCGGATCATTTTGACACTTTTTTTGGGATCATTGGCATTTATACAGCGATCAGTGCTATGAAAATGCACTGATTACTGTGCAAATGTCACTGGCAGGGAAGGGGTTAACCTGCAGGGGGCGCTCTAAGGGTTAAGTATGTTCCTTCGGTGTGTTTCTAACTGTGTGGGGGCTGGGCTGAGTGGGAGAGGAGAGTGATCGCGCCTCCCATACACAGGGAGCCTGCGATCACATTCTTTCCCCCTGTCAGAACGGAGATCCGCATGTTTACATACACGGACCTCCATTCTGTCACTGCGAGGGAACTATCGCGACATCGAGTCCACCCTACCCGCTCCCTGGCTCCCCCGGAACACAGTGAGCGCGCCTCCGGCGGCACGTGTGCGCTCATGATCCGCAATCTCACAGCCGCCGTCAGGTGACGCCGCTTCGCGATATCGAAACCACTTTGCCACAGTCATACGACGGCGGGCGGTCGGCAAATGGTTAAATTATGAAGTAAATTATTTTTTAAGCATATAAGAACAACTTCCCAAGTGATGTTTACATGGAAATCTTCTAATTTTGAATAATTTTCTTTGCAGATCTTCTATCCAAGAGAAAAATTCACTCATCCATATTATTTGAACCTTCTGTGTGAGCAGGTGAATCATATTACCCGGTGCAGTCTTTTTTATTTAAATATTTTCAGTGTGTGTGAATATTATACCCAGATCTGCAATTATCAAGCTTCAAAGGAAAACAAATATGCAAAAGAGTTTTGGGCATCAAACAGGTGAAGCTGAAGTGACAACTAACCAGTACTTTGGGGTCTATGTATAAACCGTTCGATGAACATATGTGACGCACATACGCTCAGCTAAAGCAAAACATTCCATATTCTATGTTATAAAACTGTCTCCTATGATTGAAGCGTCATCTAGTAGCCAAAATGCAGTATTTGTTTTTGAATGCCTCAATATGAAAAAGAAAAAGGAATTTAGTTATTTTTACAAGACAGTAATGTTAATAACATTATATTGAATGTATCCTTGTGGCTAACAAAAAACAATGTTCAAAAAGAAACTAGAATAACATATTCTGAATAAATCATTAGGAGATTTCTTAAACAATTTAGCCAGACTATTAATCCTAATTTTTAAGGACAGCTTGCCCGGGAGGATTGCACCCACCGCTACCAGCACCCAGGAAGAGCCAGTTATACTTGCTGTTTACGATGCCTACAATGCTACAATGGTACTAGCTGATTGGCGAAAAGTAAACGTGGTACCAATATTCAAAAGAGGGGCGATATATATATATACCTGGAAACTACAGACCAGTCGGCCTAACATCAATAGTATGTAAACTATTGCAAGGAGTAACAATTGACCATATCCAAGAATTTGCTGATGAAAATAGTATCATTAGTAGTAACCAACATGGATTTATGAAAGAATGTTCTTCCCAGACCAACCTCTTAACATTCTATAAGGAGGTGAGCTGCAATTTGGGTAGTGCAAGGCCTGTGGATGTAGTGTATCTACATTTTGCTAAGGCATTTAATTCAGTACCCCATAAATGCTTAATTTACAAATTCAGGTCTTTTGGAACTGACAGTATTGTATGTACCTGGATAGAAAAATGGTTGCAGGAGCACATGCAGAGGGTGGTGATTAATGGCATATTTTCTGAATGGTCTGGAGTGGTAAGTGGGGTACCCCAGTCCTGTTGAACTTGATCATAAACAATATAGCAGTTGGAATAAATAGTTCAATCAACGTGTTTGCTGTTGCTACAATACTAAGCAGGGAGATAACTTTACAACAGGACATAGCAATTTTCCAAGAAGACCTACTGTAGTTAAAGCGGTTCTCCACTCTCAGAAAAAAAGTCAGCAGCTACAAACCTTGTAACTGTTGACTTTTAATAAAAGAACACTTAGTTATCCAGGGATCCAGTGCCATCCTCATCCAGGCTAGTTCTTCACTAGCCTTCAAGTTCCCGACATCAGCATCCTAACTGTGGGCAGCTGGCTATGCTGCTTGCGTTTCACAGCTGGCTGCCCACTGCGCATGCACGAGCTACGCTGTTCTTTTTAAATGGTCTTGCAGTCTTCTGTGAACTGTGATGTGTCCCAGAACACTGTGGGGAGGGAGGGAAGAAGGATAACTATCTAAGCAGAAGTGGGAGCGGGTACCTGTCAAAACTAGGTTACCCCCCCCCCCCCAGAAAATATATTCCAAATATGGTAGAGGAGGGAGTAATTGACTTGGGAATTAAAATATAAATGCAAGTTTCATGCTAGGGCAAGAATATCTGGGGGAATCAAGGATGCAAAAGGATCTGAGGTTGCTAGTAGATCACAGGCTCAGCAATAGTATGCAATGCCAAGCTGCATCGAGCAAGGCCAGTAGACTAATATTATGCACTAAAATGGAATTTACTCATGAGATAAGACTTTAATTCTACCACTTTAAAAAAACTAGTGTTCGGCCACATCTTGAGTATGCAATCCAGTTCTGGCTACCAGTCTTCAGAAAGGAATGCCGGAACTGGAAAGAGTCTAGAGAAGGGCACAAACATTAAACGTATTCCCCCTGGAGAAGAGGCGCTTAAGAGAGTATATGATAGCAATCTACAAATATCTAAAAAGTGATTCTAGCATGTAAACAAGACACACAGCCACACAATGAAATTGGACAAGAAGCAGTTCAGTCTTAAACTGCATAAAGCATTCTTTACTGTTAGAGCAGTAAGAATGTGGAATTCTCTTCCATAGTTAGTGGTGTCAGTGGGGAGTGTAAATAAATTCAAATAACTTTTAGATGTGTTTCTTAGCAAATAGTAGCATATGGAAAACGGTAGTGAAATAAACACACACACTTGAACTGGATGGACCAGTGTCTTTATTCAACCTTACCAACTATGTAACTAATTATTAAAAAATACAATCATGTAAAAATAAAATTCTCAGCTCATAGCTTATGAAATAATAACATCTGTTTAATGTATGCTCGGAAACATGGCAATTTGGCAATACATTTTTTTTGCTGAGCTTCAAATTTGTACAGATTGTGGAGCTAGATAAGGAGAACCATGCGTGAATAGAAAGTCCTGGAAATTCTAGCTGGTAGAAGAACAATGATCAATTGTTGAAAGTGTTAGATCTGTTGGTCACGGGCACTGCAGTCCGTATCCTAATATGAGAATTGTGTTTCAGAATGCCTGCTGTAACAGATTTTGTAGAATTTGGCCAGGACAGGACATTGATCCTAAGCTTTGTTTCACCAATTTCATAAGAAGAATATTAGTACAGCTGCTCTTCATAGTATCCAAAGACCATCTATTAAACATTGTTGAGTCTATTCTATCGTGTTTTGTAACAGTCAGATCTTTAGTAACTGTGACTGACTGGGTAACTGTTAATTACTAATATCGGATTTGATGTACGCAATAGTCATGTAGGTTTCTGTTGTGATAGATAATTCGAGACACATTCTCAGACACTGGTTTCAAGCTGTCTAAAGAGGAGAGACGGAAGATGAAGGTCTTGTTAAGTAAGTACAAAGAAAATGTGTAAGATTTTCCTGCCCACATCCTTTGTCTTCCCTTCCAGTGATTAGACAACTAGTGTTGCCCTTTGCTAAGCAGTAAGCTGTGGACTATGAGAGTGGGCAGGTGCTTGGAGCCTTTAGAGCCAAACTCTAGGGAGATATGAAAAACTAAGATTTAAATGAAAGTGGTAGTAAACCGCTTCAGTTTTTTTATAAAAAAAAAAAACACCTGCAAGGCATTGCATACTAGCACATTATGAAATACTTGCCTTAAAACAAAGCCCTCCAGTGGGGCGCTGTCACCGCTGGCAATGCTTCCATCTTCCCCCAGTCTTTCTTTTGGGTTCTTGGGCTCCGGCTGTATGAGTGGCTGGAGCCGCAATGACATCACTCCTGCGCATGTGCACAGGAGCCCTCGGCTCCAACATGAGGCTCTGAATGTTCAGCACGGTATGCCAGACCTTCAGAGTGCATGTGCTGGCGATGTCACCAGCTGCATCCAGGGTGAATATCTCCTAAACGGTGCACGTTTAGGAGATATTCATTTTACCTACAGGTGAGCCTTCTTATAGACTTCCCTATAGGTAAAAATCACAAAGTGGGCTTTTCTACTGCTTCAAGTATGTATTCCTTAAAAAATGAGTTTATTTTTATGCAGCTAGTATAAATACCTGAATCTACTTTCATATCAGCTTCTAACCCTCTGCAGAGCAGGGCATTGGCTGGGAAAGGGAGAGTTTAGTATTCTGTGGCAATCGTGCTATATGGCATTGTACATTGTTGCCAATCTGATACTTCAAGCTTCACAAGGTGACACAAGGTAATAGCAGCTGCTCCTTCACTGTCCATTTATAAGCTACAGTAAGTCTTTGGCAAAGCTGTAATGCTTAGTTGCTGTGGATAAAAGGAATATGGCAGATCAGAGCATGTTGTCTGACAGGAGTGTGTGGATCTTCACACTGAAGCAGTTTTCGGGCGTTTTAGCGCTGTAAATAGCCCCTTTAAAGCGCTTGAAAACTGCCTGCCATGCCACCCGAGTGTGAAAGCCCAAAGATGCTGCTTGCAGGACTTTTTTTCCCGTCCCTGCCCATTGGAATGAATGGGCAACGCTTCCGAAGCGCCTGAAAAGCGATTTGGAAGCACCGCAACATGGGCTTTTTTAACCCCTTTTTAATACATTCGCTAAAACGAGCGGTGCTTTACCGCTAATGCGGCCGTGGCCCTAGTGTGAAAGAGGTCTAAATATATATATATATATATATATATATATATATATATATCTATTTCAACTTCTTATTTAGCTGTTTTCTTGGAGTTAAAGTGGATGTAAACCCACCACCCACCCAGTATAAACTAATGACACAGTATTAATGTATATATACATGCAAGCCTCCTGCATCTATTCCTACCTTGCAAATACCCTTCCTGTAAGCACTAGCAGCTCTGTAAAACTCTGAAATCAGTGGGTGTCTGTGATTGCTGGAGTTTTGTCATGTCACAAGCCTCCCCACCCACCTCTATACTGAGACATTGAGGAGGGAGGGAGGGAGGGAGGGGGGAGTGTAAACCTTTCTCTGCTGTGTGAAGGAGATAAGCAAATTGCTTGTCCCTCACAGAGCAAGGGGCGGATGGACTGTGTATTTCCCTGTTAGTCGGACTTTCTCTTCCTGAAAAAAGATAAGCTCATTATTCACAGTTGGATAAACTCTTTGTGGCAAGACTGGGCACAGAGGATATGACATGCTATACTCTACCAGGCAGAATTATTAATTACATTTTTTTTTTAGGTTTACATCCACTTTAAAGTGGAATGTCAGCTTAACCCTAACTACTGTAGCACTACCCATACAGGAGCCGCTTAGTTGATTGGGTCCTCTGTTCTTTGCCTCAACTTAGTGAATAACCTTAGGTTCTGTGGCACACCTGGTTGAATGAAAACTGCTGCAAGCACTTCTAAGAACACCAATATGGATACCCTTAACTTAACTGTGAGTTAGTATCAGGAAATATGTGCAAGACCATTTAGTGGTAAATTAAGTGCAATGTGAATAATAAAACTATAACTAACCTAGAGTGCACCCTAGGAGATTGGATAGGATATGGTGCAGTGTCCCTGAGTAGTATCGCTTGGCATAAGCATAGATGAAGGTCTCAGTGTAGCAGATGTAAAGGGGCAGTCTTTAGTCCTATATCTGTAGCCAACTAGCGATGGGGCCCAGTTGTACTGTTGGTGCACAGTTCAACCTGCAGGCAGCAATAAGGCTACTGGATGGCTGTATGGTAAGTTCTTAAAGGGGTCAGTCCCTCTAGCAGCAGATAGCAAATCCAGGGGGGCAGTCCCCCTGTCAGAACACAATAGCTCAGAGGGGGATCTCTGTACTAACATCACATAGTTAGTACAGGATCTCCTCACGAGCTCCTACGTTGTTTTGTTTTTTTTTTTAATTCAGCCTGCTGGGTTGAATGAAAAAAAACTTATAGTGTGCACCAGGCTTAAGTCAAACATTCAGATGAGCATGTACAGTATTTACAGCAGAAATGATTATGTGTAAATGACCTTTTTCTGATTTCTGTTGACCAGATGAGCACCAAGTGGGAAGTGATGCCAGCTCCATCACAGAAGATTCTATTAAGAAACGTATTGTTATAGCTGCCCGGGATAACTGGGAGAATTATTTTTCCCGCCTCTTCCCTGTCACAGTGAGTAAAATGAATTGTATAGTTTCTTTATGCTGTGATCTCCTAAAACTTTACTTTTTTCTGGCTGTCTTGCTGATCCAATGGCTTTTATGTATGGACTATGAAAAATTTGCAGATTTTTGACTTGGTGCAGGCTTGTTCTAGGTCAGTGATTTGGGAAGTACTGAGGTCAGAGGCAGCTATAATTTTAAAACCGAATTTGCAGGCCACATTTTTCTTCCATGACAGGTTCATTTAATTGTTCTTTTCATTTTTTTAATTTTCCAACATCTATCTCTCATTTCATTATTAATTTGTTAGTAGTGCTTTTTCACTATGTGTTGACGTTTAACTGTACTCTAATTATAAAGTAAAGGTGACTTAAGCACTGAAAAACAGGCAGCAAGATTTGAGCCACAGATCCAGTGTGCTAGGTTTGTAATTCTTGACTCTAAATTGCAAAGACATTGGTCAATACGTAGTGAGCCCCTTTGTTTCGGGGACTCAAGTTGCCCAGGAAAATTGAAGCTGAACTTTGGACAACCGCTAAATGCACAGATGTGTACCTGCCAGAAGATATGAATTTCTGTCCATCCGGTCCTAATATTTACACAGCCCTGCCACACAACACCAGGAGGATGGCACCACTTTATCTGCTACAGTTTAGACTGTATAAGGGATACAGTGGTGTCATCTTCCCACCCACAGCCCGCTGATTGGACAGTGATGGAGTAGCAGCAAACCAATAAAATCATCTATTCGGAAAGAACAGGAACTTTCAGGCTAGTCATCATGAACACCAAGGTAAGTATAGAACAAAATATATTTAAAGCAGAAATAAAGCCCCACAACAAAATTAACCAGGAGATAGAGTTTTTTTTTCAATAGAAAAGACTTGCGGAGTCTGTTTTGCCAAAAGAAGCTCTTCCCTTTTTTGTCTTTGGTGTACACTGCATGGCACACGCATTGCGCAATGTACATCCTGGCTCTTTTCTCAATGTGCTGGGTGCTGGCACATGCTCAGGAGTTACATCATCAGTTGCCACTTAATGGCCAAAGCAGATTGCTACAGAAGCTAAAGGAAACAGTGGAGGTTGAAAACAAAGTGGTAACAGGATCCTGGAGCTATCATCACTGGAAGACAGCACAGTAGAGCTAGATGTGCCATAATGTGCACATATAACACTAAAAAGATTTTAATTCTACTTTCAGTTATCAGCCTAACAGTTGGGATTAACAAAAAAATACCAAGGCTGGAGTTTAAGCTGTAACACATCTCAAGAGTATATTTGATAACTCTTTACACGGTTTCCTTTTTTTGTTTTGCAGTGTACTATTTTTCATTCCCTTCTTAATTACCAACATTTTGCCTTTTCCATGATTTTAGCTGGATGATGATGTAGAAAAACTGCTTTTGGGGGTTTCTCATCGAGGGATACGGCTTCTAAAGGATGTAAATCCAACAGGAATCCAACAGAGATACCTAAAGACTCTGTACAGCTACAGGTGGGCCAAAACACAACCCAATGGAAGATAAGTAAATCTTGGAGGGAATCTTTCTATAAACGTTTTATTCTCTTTATCCCACAGTTATGTAGATATCCTGTCCTTGGAAATGTCCGATTCCCGCACTTTGCGCTTTTGTTTGCGTACTGAGGATCTGAGTTTGCGCTCCGACAGAGCACAGGCACTAAAAAGCTTGGTGGAACTGTTTCTGCAGGAACTGGTGAAGGTGATCGAGGATATCAAACTATAGCAATTGGCCTAGTATTAGAAAAGAAAAGCCCTAATAAAAGTGTCCTTTTGTTGGTGTTTCCGCAGGACTCCAATCATGTGGTTGCGCTCCGTAGCCATTTTACTGATGATAAAAGTCTACTTCAGTTCAAGAAGGGTGACATCATCAAAGTGATGCCAATGGATGGATTAGAACCAGGTAATGGCAGCAATCATAGAAACATAGAAAAGTAACGGCAGAAAAAGACTGAATAGTCCCTCAAGCCTGCCCTTTTTTTGTGTTTTGTTTTTTTCCCCATTAACCTCGTTGTCTGACTATAGATTTGTTTATCCCAAGCATGTCTGAAGCCATTTACTATTGACTGTCTCACAACCTCTGTTGGTAGTTTATTCCAATCATCAACCACCCTTTCAGTAAAATAATACTTTCTAAGATTAGTTTTGAACTTCCCTCCAGTTAGTTTGAGGTCATGTCCCCGTGTACTTGATTTTGGTTTCATATTGAAAAGACTGCCCTCCTCCAATCATTGGAACGACTTTAATTTGTGTGAGTGGCATGGAAACAAAAAGGCCGGAACATGTTGGTCAACCAATTTACAGTGTACTTGTTCGTGTTAAATTGTAGGGGAATTCTTTAATGGGTTATAAAATGATTAGTGAAATAAGTGTGCACTAACACCCATTTGCAGGCACAGTGGCCTCAGTGAGTCATTCTAGTTTATTTAATTAAAGTTACTCATGCATAAAGACCATGCTGGCCCAAAACAAAATATATGTGACAATAGAGAAATAATAATTCAGAAATGTTTTAAATTTCTTGGATGTACTATGTTTACAAAGGCACTGCAGCAGTTTTTACAGCAGCATGTCAACATATCGAAAATAAGCTACCTGCTTGCATTGTACTGAACTTTGTGCATTACTTAATCCTGACCCCTGGACTCTGTGCAATACCTAATTCTAAGCCCTGAGCTACAGGGGTCAGGATTAAGTAACGTAGAAATGTAGCACTAACCCCTGTAGGAGCCTCTGAAAATATGCCTGTGGTTTTTTTCCCCAGTAATTGCCCCACAACCAGGCACACAATCACAGTCACTTTTTGGGTCAATGACAAGTCCAAGAGTGTTCTTTTTAGTGTTTATATTTTTGGGGTAACTTGGATAGGGTTGGTGAATTGAATGGGATACTCCAAAAAGTAAAAATGTACAAGATGGAAAGTAAACTTCCTTCTGCAGAACTGAAGCAAAAGCCTTTGCAAAGCAGACTGTGGACTTGGCTTTGAGGCTGGGTTCACATATGAGCCGTATGTGGCTCACAGAAGGGGTCCTGTGCGTCCTGGTTCACCATTGCAGGTCCAATTTCAGCCGGAATTTTGGGCAGAATTCGGACCCGAAATGACCAAAAGACGCACAGTTCTTGTGCAAATCGCACCGGACTCACTGCGGAGATATGTGAACCGCCACTATAGAGAGCAGTTCAAAATCTCCTGCTATTGCGAAATGAGTTTTCAGGTGGTCGGAGACTGATGGACAACTCTGAGAGAGTTCCCCATCAGGTCCACTTTACCTGTGATTGACAGTGGATAGCAGTGGGCAAATTTCAAAGCTGCTATTGGACCAAATAGCTACCTGCATGGCAGGTTCACCAAGTATTGCTTTATTGAGAGCTGCAGATTTTAGATATTGGATTTACATCTACTGTCAAAGACGATCTCTGGATATCATTTAATCACCTTCATATGCCCCTTCTCCTACTTATCCCTAGCACTTTTGTTTCCTATACCTAGTGAAAAATTATAAAGTCACCTAAGTCCTCCATCCAGGTCCCTCGCCACAGCCATATCAGGATGCAGAAAATCACAGAGCTGCAAATGTGCCTATCCGGACAGATTTTTTCTGGATCCTGGATATTTACTCAAAGATGGGTTTTAAATCCCCCTGCTATTATGTCTATCAGAAAGCTTTGAGAATTCCCACCTTACCTTCCATCTTGCCCAGATGTATGAGCTCCTCTCCTATACTAAAATTGCTTACTGTGATATCACTGAACACTGTAAGCTTTCTGCGGTGTGCATTAGAAGCTGCAGCAACTTAGATAGAGCCTGCCCAATTCCTGGCTGGAGGATGCCCTCCAACATCCAGTCATTTTCTCCCAATTTGACTGACAATTGTAAAGATCCTTGCATTTTTATTGTTTTTACTTCATTTCTGACTTCTTTCATTTCTGTCTTTCAGGC
>BLSH010383449.1:2412951-2453754 GCA_018402905.1 Glandirana rugosa | reverse complement strand
CAGCAGTACACAACAGGGACCCCTCACAACTACAATTCTGGGCCATAGAAAAATACACAAGACCATGGAGGAGGGGGGGGGGGATCATAAGATTAGGAACCTCAGCCAAAAAGAATCAAAGTGGATCTATACCCTGGGAACTTTAAAACCCAGAGGTATGAGTGTGGAATTTGATTTGAACTTTTTTTAAAGTAATTATTAACAAAGTACTGAGTTTTGTATATATGCTAGTTTATCAAACTCAAGATTTGGAAGTCTCGCATTTTGAGTCCAATAAGATTGGTTCCTCACTAGATATATTCATTTATGTATCCTTCTCCTGGCACTTCATATCCATCACCTAGTGACCTGAATATGAAATAGGTGATGTCAGATAGTAGAGTATTCCCCCAGCGTTTTTATTGGTTCTATTGATAATCCCCCCTTTTTTGTAAGGCACTTCTCATTTGAACATTCATCCCTATACAGTTGCCTACATGAGTCCAGTACGCTTTTCCATAACACACATCTTAATATACTTTTTAATGGTTTAATATCTCATATTTTTAAATATTCTATTTTAATTTTTTGAGTCTATATAATGCATATTAAAGATTTTTAGCATAATTTTCTCATTTGAGCGTTTTAGTACATTTAATGCAACTACATCACGCATAGAGACTTCAGGAACGCTGCTCTAAGTAGTTGACACCTGTGCACACATATGTGTATGGGACCACACCGGGATATATATGTATATTTATTCGACTTTGAGGACGAGAGCCGTGACTTTTCAATTAGATGTGCAACATCATCTCTTTTGCACTTACATTAATACTTATACCATGTGACATCAATAGCACATTCACATCTCAGTCCCCCTTTCCCCCTTGTCTGCTATTGCTCCGCTCAACTGTTCCGAGCGGTGTATGCAGAGGAGGTACATTGAGATCCAGTGTGGATACCGGAATATGGGCGCGGCGCATGCGCACTGTTAGGTCTACAACAAAATGGCCGCGGGACCATTTCCGGTTTGTTAACATAAATAGAAGCATTCTCCATCCAATCCAGTTACCCTGATGAAGTCGCGTGACGTGACGTAGCGCTTAGGCGGAAGTGACCGGAACGAACGTTATTGGACACCAAGTGTGAGACAGAGCAAGAAACCCCTGTCGCTCTATAGCATTATTGTCCATCATACATGTGAGTAGGCAATTGGCTACAATAAACAGCACAATTGTACCTGACTATATTACACTATGAGAGTCTTTATTCTTATTCCTATCGGATTTGTATATGATTGAACATATTGGTGGAAGCTGACTGTCGCAAATAGGAGGATAAAGAGGACGTGCCCCAAAGGGGAAAGTACTCCAAGACAGTAATTACACACAGGTGATTACCCTACCGTCAGGAGGTGAGAGTTCTGTGAGCACGGGACGGGGATTGAAGCATGCCCCCAATAGTCCTTTTGGTGGAGTATTGAGACCTCCCTCCAAAACCGGCTAACACCACACGAGTGAATCACCTGAATGGATTTTGGAAGGCTTTCTTTGCACGTTTTGCACATATTGCACTGATTATAGAGATTTGGATTTTATAATTTATTCATACATGGACTATTCATTTATTCATTTTGTCATTCCTTTAACACCATATCTATAGCAGTAGAGTTTGCTGTATCTGTCGCACTACACAAGTGCACCACCTGAATGCAATTTTGAAGGCATTTTTGCACGTATTGCACTGCTTATAGAGATTTGGACGTTTAGATTCATTTTTACATGGACTATTGATATATTTTCCATTTTGTAGCACGGCACCTTACATCAGCATATTTAGTTTTATTTGTTGCACTTGAAGCACATCATCTGTTTATTTTGGCACTTTATAAGTGTGGAATTTACACTATATTCTATTTATCAGGCTGCGCAGTTGCATCTATGTGTATATACTGTGATTTATACTAGATATTGCAGCAACCAACACAGTGGTTTATCCAATATTACATTTTATTTGGGATCACACTCATATATCATTTTATCGAGACACCAGTCAGTGGCGCGAAGGCTCACCCACTTATTATTTTGGTGACTTGGTAAGATCACACAACACCCTGATCTCTGCCTTGCCTCACCATAAAACCTTTCCCGCCTGCTCCACAAGATCAAAATGGAGGGCATTCCATTGATTCTCATTACCCTGGATTGGCCCATGGAATGTGGTACTCCAACCTGGTAAGACTTTTAGCAGAGGCTTCTTTGGCCAGACCTTCCATATATACTGACCTAAGGGCCAGTTTGCTTGTTTCTGCTTCTTGGTTGCTGGCTTTAACTGCATCACTGTTTAAGCCCATGTTCTAAGTAACAGTGTATTGTCTAGGGGCTTTCATCCAAGGAATTTCTTCCTGGGAGGAATTCTTATTTTCCTGCAGGCGGGTCAGGACTAGTTGCTGACTCTCAGCATCTAAGGTCAAGTCTCTGCTCTTTGGTTAAGACCTTGGTGTTGGGTGGGGCTGGGCTGTTCTCCTAAGTGGTTTCCTGTCTACTACCCTGTGCTTCCATGGGATCAGAATTTTGCTCTCTCTGCACTTCAGAAGCCACCACCATTTTTAACCTAGAGATATTCCCTTTTCTTCTCTCATTTATACGGTTGTTTTCCTTGTGGCCATTACCTCTGTGAGGCCAGTATCTGAATTGGTAGCCTTATCGTGCAAACAATGTTTTTTTGCATAGGATCAAGGAGGCGTTGAGGCCCAGGAGTTCATTCTTTAGTCTCTGCCTTTCACTTTATTCAGGACATTCATCTCATGTCCCTTTGTCTGGCTAGAGTTCATCAAAAAAAAAAAAAAAAGTTACTGTCTGGATATGGTTTGGCCTGAAAAGTATCTCTTGGCCACTGCTTCCTTCAGAAAGACTGATTCTACTTTACTCATACCAGATGGACACCAGAAGTATGCCCCGACTTCACGTCAGACCATTGTTCAAGCTTATGGTCTCAAGGATTGGGTTCCTCATTTCTTGGTAAAGCTCACTCCACTAGGTCTGTGAGTACCTCTTGGGTTTTTCTGCATTATTCAATGGTTTCCCTTATTTTTAAGGCTTCCATCTGAACTTCTGTATACATCTTCACTTAGATCTACCAGTGGACGTTTCTGTTGCACAAGGAATGCTGAGACGCATAATACGTCCAAAAACAGTCCAACTGGGGGCTGGCAGCACAGCAAATGAAATGCTCACAAAGCAACCAGGTAAAAACTAGGAATGGTTGCAGCTCATTGACCTTGCTTGGAGGACCTTACCATTAAAGCTTGCATTAGCTGTGGTCTGAACATGCACCGGCTACAATGTAAAGCATTTAGGAACAGAAAACTGTGTGGCAGCCTTACAAATCTAGGAAATTGTGTGATGCAGAAAGGCTCAAGAGGCACTTCCTGATTTCGTAGTGTGCGCCTTAACATGAAAAAGCAAAACCTTAAGCGAATTGGCTTGTATGATAAGCTGCCTAAGCCACATAGAAAAGGTAAAGAGAGAAGCAGGCTGACCCTACAGGGGTCCTAACAAAAAGGCAGTCAGTTTTTTAAAGGAGACATGAGAGGCAAACTCAAACAGCCTTACCACATCCAAGCAGTGGATGGAAATCTCCTTTGGATGTACTGCAGCAGGATAGAGAGACGAAAGACACCACCTTTGAGAGGAAGGAGGCCCTAAGTATCAGGACAACCTTGTTTCTGTAAAGCTCTTTGTCCTTTTTGCAGGACAGAAATCCGTCTCACACAGGTGATGACAAAGAGAAAGGCCACCATGTGAGTGAAAGAAAACAAAGGAATAGCTCCAACAGATTCAAAAGGCAGATTTTGATGGGCAAGCAAAAGAGGTTGAGGTCCCACAGAGTCAAAGGTGGGTGTATAGGCAGAACAATTTGAGGCACCACATGAATGAAGATGTTTACCTTAAGAATGAGAGGTAAGCAGTCTTTGAAAAAGAATTGATAGAGCCGAGATCTGACCTTTGAAAGTACTTAGGTCCAACTGTTGATCCAGACCAGACTGGAGAATGTGTCCCATGGAATTTTTCTGGGATTGAATTTCTGTGCCTCAAATCACAAGAAATACTCTTTCCAAGTGCGATGGTTGAACTTGCACTAGGTGTATTTCCTAGCATTTTAGAAAGCGGTCATACCAGATTTGGATTTTAATGGACCCTGAACTCTTAGGACCTTGGTTAAAACAGGTATGCCATTAAAGCCAGTGACCGTAAAACAGTGAGGTAAATCAGAACTTGGGATTGGAGATCTGAACAGTCTGTGAGCGCCCATGGAGAGTCTGTCAGGAGTTGTTTTTCTCTGAGAAGAAAAGACTCCATTCTCCTAGGACAGTAGCAAGAAACTGAAGCATAATGGAATTGGCAGGCACTATACTGTCTGGCTGATAAATTTGTTGTTACTAGTGTACAATTCTCCTGTTGGTGGTAGTTTAACTCACATGTCTCAGAATTCCTTCTTAAAGTGGAGGTCCACCCAAAAGGGGAAGCTCGGCATGTTTGCCTCCTCCCCCCTCCGCTGCCAAATTTTGCACCTTTTGGGGTGAGAGCAGGTACCTGGTTTTGACAGCTACCCACTACCACTTCCGGCTGACTTCACCGCAGCAAAGTCAACCAGAAGTTTGGCCCCCCTCCTCCTTCCCCTGCCGCCGGGCCATTAACAAAACGTGGTTCGCGCATGCGTAGTAGGGAACCAGCTGTGAAGCCGCAAGGCTTCATTTCTGGTTCCCCTTACAAGAAATGATGGTGGCAGCACCCAAGAGCCAATTGAAAAATCAGCTGGGATGAAGACACCGCTGGATTCATGGATAGGCAAGTGTCCTAATATCAAGTCAGCAACTGAAGGAACCTGGAGCTCTGCTTTAACCACTGATCTGCCAGCGGCATTTATACCAAGCAATGGGCTTTTATTTGGAAATGATAGGGGCAACTGTAAAGCCACCCGACAACGTCCACAGCTCGCCGATCACAATCTATGCTCCATTCACTTCAGTGAAGGGTAGAGGAGACATCAGGGGTCAATAAAGAGAACTTGACATTTCAGTATGCTATCAGATAGGGGACGGTTAATCCCCTGTGTGATCACAATAAAGTAAGTTGTAAAAATAAAGTAACAAATTATTATTTGCCATAACAATGGCAATTTTTAGGAATGAGCTCTGTAAATGTCGATTGCTTTGGCAAAAAAAGTGTAATAGCTTACGGAACTGAGCATATTCATAGAAAAGAAATATAAAAAGTTGTGTGTTTCTTTTTCTCTCCACAGGCTAAAGAGCTGTACCACACGCTGGCCTTGATCATAGAGAACAAGGACGCTTCTGTATCATAGAAAGAAAAGCCTTCCGAGATCATGTATAAATGCACCTTATTCCATTTGTCATTTAATGTGATCAGAAGTGAATGTCTGCCTGTACCATCGAATTATGTCTCTCAAATTAAAACTGGGAATGTCCAAGCTGCCCTGTGTTTACAGTGGCTTGCTGTGCTAGGATCAGTTGGTCAACCAATCTTTGAAAATCATCTTTGCTTTAATTTGAATACAGGTCTAGCCATTTTAAAACCTGATAGAAATATTGTGACTGTCAATGTAAATAGTGACATGCCTGTTATCTGCTGTTTCTTATCTAAATCCATAAACCAAAATATAATATATTTCAGCGTACCAGTCCTTAGATGTGGCTGCATTTGTTTTCTTTTTTCAGTATACATACTTTTTCTACAATACTTTTTTTTATTTTGCCAGAATTCTATTGTTCTTGTAACTTCCTGTGTGCTGAACTAATATAACAAACAATAATATTGTTTTTTCTTGCTAACTTCTGTGAACTGCAAAAGAATGACTCCCTATGTAATGAAGAGGATAAAGGGTTGTAGCTCAAATCAGAAGAGCAGCCTAGGGTGACACCAATGCTCCTCTGTGGATACTGTACAGTGAATCAACATTGTCACCCTGTGTTACTGGCAACATCAGAAGGGGAAAATGCCTGAAAAACAAAAAATAAAATAAAAACTAACACAGAAACCACATCTAAGGACTAGTAAGGTGCAATATATTTAACATTTTTGTTTTTAGGTTTATATACATATTAAAATAAAAAGATAATTTATTGGGAAACCTATTATTTAATCAGAAAACAGATATGATAAAATATTGATTGTTTCAGTGCCTTTACTGTAGTAGTAATCTTTAATTAAAGAGAAGTCACTTATATCAGCCCTGCTTATTTGTAAAATGTTCTATATCTACACTGCTAATTGTTGCTTCAATCACTCCCCTGCATTAAGAATATTTATGCTTGAAGAACAATTCTCCCATTCTTTTTTTATAAGTTGCAGTTAAAGCGTTACTAAACCGAAAAACGTTTTTTTTTACCTTAATGCATTGTTTGCATTAAGGTAAAAAATGTTTCCAATTTCCCTCTGCCAAGAGTAAGAGAAGGGAGAAGAGATCAGCGCTGTGCACGGCTGCATCTGTTCTCCCCTTACTTCCTTCTTACTTCCTTTTCACACAGAAAGCCATTGGCTCTTGCTGCTGTCAATCAAATGCAGTGAAGAGGAAGTGGGGGTGGGCCTAAGTCCCACTGTGCAAGTCTATGGAGTGCGGCTGCGTAGACACACAGGTGGGAGCGCACAGACTACGTTTATCCCCATAGCAAGCAGCTGGCTATGGTGGTCATAAAAGGAAGAGGAGGAGCTAAGATCGCTGCCGGGGACCCCAGAAGAGGAGGATCGGGGCCACTCTGTGCAATACCACTGCACAGAGCAGGTAAGTATAACATGTTTGTTATTTTAATTTAAAAAAAAATCAGACTTTAGTAACACTTAAATTCCCTGGGTATGCCAACTCTGCCGCTTGACCTGCCGGTCCTTCATGTGCTGTGTACATAGCTGCCTCACCCAACACCAAAATATGAAACCTGCATCTGAAAACTGTAGTATGACTGGCCTTTCTAAAGCAACACAGACAGTTCTTTCACACACATCCATAAATTAGGCCCCTCATACTTTTCATTCAAAAGCACCTGACTGGAAACAAACGTAACCCTTTCCTCCCACCCCTGCATGCCTTTAAAAGGTTTTTAATATGCATGATAAGAAAGTAAAAGCTACAGAGAAAGGCAACCTCTGCATGAGTTTAGTGAAAGTCATCTTATTCCCCCATTTCATGTAACCCCAGCTAGTTGGTTGTAAACTAGTACTGCATACACCAGGTAAGTGGAAGGTGGGTGAAAACAAGCAGAAAAACCTTTCAACTGGCCAAGCTTTTGATGATGGTTATTATTATAAATTAAAGGGTTGGGACTGCCACCACTGAAGCAGGTGAGTGTGCTCTTAAATTTCCACCAGCAAAAGGATCAATAGTAGCCTTTCTACAGACCATATATAGAACCAAGTATTCTGAACAATTAGACAGAAATCTGATTAAAGTGTTACTAAACCCAGGACCCTGCATTCACTATATCTGGTTTCCCACAGTACATGGACATGCAATTATATTAGTAAATATAAACAGCAAAATACCTTTTCTCATCAGTATATAGCAGTCTTATGACTTCTATCAGTGTCTGGTTAAAGCTTGCAGGAGGACTTTTCATTCTCATCTGACTGTCCTATGAGGCTGCATGACCCCTGACCCGCTTTCTGGAGAGTGCTGATTGGCCCTGTGCTGATCACATGCACCCTCCCAAAAAAACTTCCTAACAATACACACCAAACTGAGCATGTGCAGGGTGCCCCCAAGGCTCTGTACTATAAGGAGATGGATTAGGGACAGTGGAAGAAGGGGATAACCAGAGAAGACAGGATCAAACAGCCTTTTCACACAATGCGGAGGACTAACCCCTCGGGTTCCACAGCGAGTATAACAAGCATGCTATTCTGCATATACAGACTGATTTTACTGTTGCGGGTTTAGTAACACTTTAACATTTTGATGTCAGCAAAGTTTCTGTGCTTATTGAATGCCATTAATGCCTCACTGAATGACTTCTCTTGTTGCCTCAAACTTCACTACCATGTTACATACATTCTTGCAATGAGAGTTGAACAAACATGCCTGTCAGTGTGTGACATCAGGAATACATGACTCCCGTAGCTACATCATCCTCATTGGAAGCTCAGGTGACAGATTCAACAAAAGGAAAGTTGGAAGCACATATAGGAACAGAACTTTTATTTTATTTTCACGCTTGTTTATCTATGACATACTAGACAGAAAGTCTGGTCACATATTTTGGAGCTTTTACCAAAAACCTAGACTGGAGATTTTTTTATGCTGAAGAAGAAAGGTGCCCATGAAGCGTTCAGTTTTTTTTCCACTTGACTTAAGGGCCCCTGAAAGCAACTCTGTTTAACACAAAAAATAAATTAAGAAACCTGTAATAAAAAAATGTAACGCATACTATTCCAGCTTGCCCCCATCTTTGCCTTTGCATTCCTAGGGCTGTTTCTTCTATTTTAAGAACAAACAGTGTTCTAGTTTCGGCTACCGCTCGCCCGACAATCCTCATTTAAAAACCATAAGAAGCTGGGCAAAAATTGTGGCTGAACATCACCCTGCATCCAATTAAAAGCAGCCACTGTCCACGTATTTTTACAGCTGGTGGGGGTCAGCTCTCAAAATGCAATCGCTGCAGTGAGAGATTCCTCCATCTATGCTGTGTAGCATGGATGGAGGAATCGGTTTGAATTGTTTTCCATTCAGCCTATATGTGTATGGCCAGCTGAACAATGCCAGGTGTGTCAGATGCCTAGTCTCCCACTGCATGCTCTGGTTCCATTACCGCTGTCACTATCATGTCCTTTCAGAGGTCCAGGGACACACTAGTCACATAGTGGCCTGATGGCTGGAACCACAATGTACAGCAGGGGAATGCAGGCATCTGATACACCCAGAATTTTGTTGGACGCACAGTAGTAGTTATAGCTCTGCAAAAGGGTGAAGAGCAGAGGTGCGGCTGGCTAGTATTCCTAGGAGTAAGGCCATTTTTGGCTAAATCATTTCAGCACTGTTACATCTGTGACTTTTACCCCAAGTGTTTCATAAAGACAATATACAAGGCCAAGGATGAGTGCCTGTATTTACTTATCAGTATTCCTAATCGTTTACAGGCAGAGCCATTTTAAATTTGTTTTTCAATATGATTTTTTTCTGAAGTTATGTTAGCGTTGAGTTACACCAAAGAGAAAATAGGTGGGACTTTATATGAGGTGTGTGCGGCAAGGAGAACGCATTCATTCTCAAAAACACAATGTTTATTGCTACATAATTGCATAACATGTAGAAAACTTTTCATTCATAGGGTTGTGTCTATAATATTGCTGTTGTTAGTTCTCTACATATTATTATGTTTGTTACATGGTGTCATTATAGACACAAACCTATGAATGAAAAGTTTTCTACATGTTATGCAATTATGTAGCAATAAACATTGTGTTTTTGAGAATGAATGCGTTTTCCTTGCCGCACACACCTCATATAAAGTCCCACCTATTTTCTCTTTGGTGTAACTGAATTAGGGATGGAGACATATCCATATGTTTCACATAAAGTCCCACCAAGCCCCCCTTGTCCCCTTCCCCCCTTTTTATTCATTGTTAGCGTTCAGGTTTAAATGGTGCTATTTTTATAGCAGAGCTCCAGGCAAATATATAACACACATAATAATGTAATAATGTCTTGGTGCCAACACCTCCTGGCCCTTTAAGGGGTTTAGGGTCATGTGACTGCCGTAAATGGCTGTCATGACGGTCACGACTGGAAAGCTCCCAATCACAAGTAGCGATCGGGAGCTTTCCATGAGCAGCCAGCAACCGTGTCGGGAGAGCACAGGGCGCGCACTCTCTGCACAGCTGTATTTACACTAATTCACGCAAATATGCGGCCACTCTGCACTAAGGATCAGCCGCTGTGAAGCTGTATATTTGCTTGAATTAGTGTGGCCGGCGCCAAGGAGTTAAAGGAGAAGTACAGCCAAAGCTCATTTGGCTGGACTTCTCCTATGGATCACAGGAGGGCAGTTCATTTTGCACTCCTGTGACATGTTGTCAGCAGAGAGCGGCCCGAAGTCTGCTCTTTGCTGTGTCACAGGAATCAGTCCAGGCACCGCATCATCACGACAATGGGAGTCGGGATCGGCTGGACTGACACCCCTCTCAGCAAGCCGCTGAGACCCTGAGCCGGCCGCTCCCCGCCCCTGCACAGCCCAGTGCTCCAGTGAGCGAGGAGGAAGCAGATCGGAGGGCTGCTTATTGAACTGTCGGTGTTCGATCGCTCGGTTCTCAGTGTAGAAGCCCCAGTGGACAGATGCAGCACTGAACTGATGCTGCATCCACCTAGGCAGGTATAATTGGGGGGAAAAAATCCTTTACTTCTCTTTAAATGTATTTTTGTAAATGCAAAGTAAGCACCTACATTAGACATGGTATCGTCCTTGTAGAGCAGAGCTCAGACTGGGAGAGGGAGAAGCAGCTAAAGTAGCCAATCAATTGTGCTACAATGGAACAAGCATGTTAAAAGGACGACAGAGAGAGAGAGAGAGCTCATCAGTGTGATGTTTCTCCTTTAACTGTCCAGTTGTGGGTTGGGGAAGTGACAAGACTTGTAGATGTTACTACAGTAAAGTAATCAGGTCCTTTCTCTGGCAGATAGGACTGTGCTGTGTAAAAATCACAACTCTGGCAGGTTAAACAGCTCCCTTATGTAAGCGTTATCTGTGTTTTTAGGGGTTTGCTTGGTATTCAGATTTGGCAATTTTCATTGTGTTATGCTTATATTAAAATCAGAAAAAAAAAAAAAAGTGAAACTGAAATAACTGTTAAAGAATAAAGATTTGCTTTATGAAGGTAAGTGACGATACACGTATTCTTGTAATCTAAGGTTTATGTATGGCTTTGTCACACAACACATGGAATTTAAGGCAAGTCCAACCTCTTCCAGTGTCAGATAAAACAGTAATGTCAAACATCTATGGCTGTTAAAAAGCACCACATTCATATTGAATATGTAGAAGCAGCAACAAAGACCTAATCCCTGCAAGCTTTCACTATTTACACCTTGTCCTTCCTATTCAAGCAATAATAAAAGTGTCTGTTTTTGTTTCATTACTAATATGCAAACTTTTTTTCCACAAAAACCCTTGCACGCAAGCATTTATTTTCCTGTTAAAAACAAAAATCATCCAGCAGAAGAGCTTAGATAACATATATTTCTATGGAAGGAGAATAAAGTACCTAACGGGAAGTAGAGGAGGGTTTACAAAAGTATGGAAATAAAAGCCCTACTTCCACTTCACAATTTAAATAGAATTGAATTTACTTACTCCAGTTAAGAAAAAAAAAAACACAGCTTTCACTGGAATATTCACCTTCTCCTTGAAGCTGTACCCTACGGAAAGTCTGCCGAGTCCAGTAGCTGCAGCCACACTTCCTGGCTGAATACTGGAAATTGACACACAGAAAGGTATGGCTCCACCACTTGAAGTTCTCTGCAAGGTGTAGCCATTAGCACATCTTCCCCAATCTTCCAGCGCTGGCAACACATGCGCGTCACTGCTGTGTGACATGGTTGCACCACTCTACTTCATCCACAGGATGTCGCTGGAGAGACGACAGAATGAGGTCAGAGGACAATTGTATACCATCTGGATGAAAGCTTTCTGTTAAGAAGTAAAAAATGATGTGCAAGGAACGAGAGGAAAGGGGGACATGTACTTTTAATTAAAGTCCGAATATAAAATAAACCCGTACGATGAAAAATTAAAGTGCTGCAAAATATGCATCATAACTGACAGAATGTAGAGGTTGTGTCAAAATACTACTTCTCCCTGTGCTGCTGGAGACTCCGTAAAATCCACATTTAGATTTCTAAAGCATTACATGTCAAACAATTAGGGATAAGATATGCAGCGCCAATATTACATTAGGTAATCAAATATGCCCCTGATGACGTCAGTTATGATGAAACGTGTAGGTAGGAGCTAACATACGTGTCGTCGCCACACTTGTCCTGCTGTGTACACGATCTGGACCTTTCTTATGCATGGTTTTGCAAGCTTTGGATTTATACACTGTGCTGATTGTATTATACTTAATGGGAGTATTTTTAATCACTTTTTTTGCATCAATAAAGCTCTTTTGCGGTTTTACACTGTGTGAGCTTTTTTCTATTTCATAACCAAGGTGACACCTTATTCCATCATATCTACTGGGATGTACCTGGATTATATGTGATGTATTGGGATATCCTTGAATTATATGGAATTCCTGGAGGTTTGGAATTTTGGCACATGTGGACACGCTATATTATGCACATCTGTAATAGAGTCATTGAATATTGGTGGTGGAATGGGATCACTGATTATGCCTATGACTGGAACCACTGTCATGATTGCACATACTACTTTTTGGATTTTTTTTGAACGTTCACATTTATATATTTGAATACCTATTGTAATTAATATTAGTGCTGCATACCCTGTCCCTAAGTCTTATTGCGCAGCATATCTGACTCTTTTTGCTAGCGGCTTTACTATTTTTTCAGCATGTTTTCTCCTTTTGTTTACATGTCAAACAATTGCCATGTTCAAAATAAAATAACTGTTTTATCCTTTGTTGTATCTCAGTGGTGCTTATCTCATGTAGCCTTATTGCAGTCACTTCCTGCATGACAGTGGAGCATGCCAACGTTCCATGCAGCACAATGGCTTAGGGGTTGGCAATGCTGTCCTACAGCACTGAGGTCACAAGAGACTACCTGCATGGAGTTTGCATGTTCTCCCTGTGAGGGTTTCCTCCCCTCCCTCCAAATAAATGCTGGTAGGTTAATTGGTTCCTATCTAAACTGTGCCTAATATGTGTATGCACATGTCGGGACCTTAGATTGTAAGCTCCCTAAGGGCAGGGACTGATGTAAATGTACAAAAGGTAAAGTGCTGTGTAAATTGTCAGTGCTATATAAATACCTGTATCATTGTGTGTTGGAATGGCTACCTTTAGTTTTTATAAGACACCTGGGTAATCTTCATAGCATAATCACCAGGATTTATTTTAATGAAAATATTGAAAATGACATTAACGTGTTAAATCTTCTATGAGATCTAGTAACCAGGCCAAGCACTGTCACAAGAGGAATGTGCCTGACCTTTCAGAAAGTCAGTATCTGCATTACTATGTCTGTGATCTTAGCCAGAACAGTGAAAAGCCTTATTCTACAAACAAGTACAGCCTGACACCCTATAATGTTTACCCTCCAGCACTAGCATTTCTATTCCCCAATACACTTTAACAGCGAATCATTCTACTGTTTATAGAATCGGCACAAAAAAGCAACAGCAGCACAACCAAGTCACTCTTGTTTCTTCAATGACACAGTAGTATGACAAGATAGTAGTTGTGCCATCATTATCCACAAGATGGCACCACAGTAGCAGTATCTGAAAAAGAGTTGACTATTGACACCTATAAGCAGCAGCCCGTGCTTTAACTTTGGTTTCACCTCTATAGAAAATGCTTCAGTGAAGGAAACGAGTGTGGTGTTTGCATGGGTTCCCTAAACATAAAAATAATTAATATTTGAGCCAAGGAAGAACAGACCACAAAAAAGGTACACAGTGATGATTCAGTCCCCTCTGCTACCTCAACATCACTATTTGGTGCTGTACTGACAAGAGGGTTAGAGGAAGCGCAGCACAGAAAAAAAAAATTGTCTAAAGCCATGACGTAAACTATTTCAATGGTAGGACAGCAGAAAACAGGCGGCACAAACAGACTGATGAGCAGGTGGTGTGAGGTAGCTGTGTGCTCCACTGAGCTCTCTGTTAGTGCATAGATAAGTCATGTACATGGTGGCAGCTCTTCAGGACTGCAATTAGGTGGTAGCTTGCAGCATCTCCTGCCAATCCGTCTCACTCTCACACATTGTCCGGGTCTTAAAAAATGCCTTGATCAGCCTCTGAGCTTCTTCTTTCACTAAGGAGAGGGAAGAGATGAATGAATATTCAGACTAAACAATAAGCCTTATCCACCAAACTACCCCATCTTCAATTGCACTATACCCGGTATATCGGATCAAAGAAAATACCCCCATCTTCAACTGCACTATACCTGGTATATCAGATCAAAGAAAATACCCCATCTTCAACTGCACTATACCTGGTATATCAGATCAAAGAAAATACCCCATCTTCAACTGCACTATACCTGGTATATCAGATCAAAGAAACGACCCCATCTTCAATTGCACTATACCTGGTATATCAGATCAAAGAAAATACCCCATCTTCAATTGCACTATACCTGGTATATCAGATCAAAGAAAATACCCCATCTTCAACTGCACTATACCTGGTATATCAGATCAAAGAAAATACCCCATCTTCAATTGCACTATACCTGGTATATCAGATCAAAGAAACGACCCCATCTTCAATTGCACTATACCTGGTATATCAGATCAAAGAAAATACCCCATCTTCAATTGCACTATACCTGGTATATCAGATCAAAGAAACGACCCCATCTTCAATTGCACTATACCTGGTATATCAGATCAAAGAAAATACCCCATCTTCAATTGCACTATACCTGGTATATCAGATCAAAGAAAATACCCCATCTTTAAACTGCATTATGCCTGGTATATCAAATCAGAGAAAATATTTCATGTTTATTAGCACTATACCTGGTATATTGGATCAAAGGAAATAGCCCATCTTCAATTGCACTATGGAGATTGATTTACAAAAACTGGAGAGTGCAAAATCTGGTGCAGCGCTGCATAGAAATCAGCTTCCAGGTTTTACTGTCAAAGCTTAATTGAAGATTCTGAAGTTAGAAGCTGACTGGCTACCATGCAAAACTGCACCAGATTTTGCACTCTCCAGATTTAGTAAATCAACCCCTATGCCTGGTATATCAGCTCAAATAAAACACTCCATCTTTAATTGCACTATAACCTGGTATATCAACTCAGATAAAATGCCCCATCTTTATTTGCACTATACCTGCCATCTCAGATTAAATTAAATACTCAATTTGTAATTGCACTATACCTGATATATCGGATCATATAAAATACTCCATCTGTAATTGCACTATACCTGTCATCTCAGATCATATAAAATACTCCATCTTCAAAGTATAAGTAAATTCATGAGAGGCAGAAGGAGAAGCAGCGCACTGCTCTACTATAAGCATGCTCACAGACAGACTGACACCACTGTGCACTGCTGGCCCTCCCTCGCTAAGTTGTAGTGCTACTTTGCTGACAAAGACAGATTTGGGTACTTATACTCGTCATATTCTGTTTTCAAGAGGTACCTACTCCCACTTCCAGGTTATTTTGTCGCGGTGCATGCTCAGTAGGGAACCGGCTGTAATGCCACGAGGCTTCACTGCTGTTTTTCCTTACAGGCAATGGCGGAGGCAGCACCCGAGAGAAGATGGAAACATCAGCTGGGGTGCCGACATCGCTGGATTCCAGGACAGGTAAGTGTCCCAATATTAAAAGCCTGCAGAACTCTGCTGTAATATTTGCAGATGTGTGCTGAGCCTAAAGCTGGCCATACGGTGATCAAAAATCCATGTATTCAGCAGGGACTGGCCAAATCTCCATCAGTGTATTCAGCAGGGACTGGCCAAATCTCCATCAGTGTATTCAGTAGGGACTGGCCAAATCTCCATCAGTGTATTCAGCAGGGACTGGCCAAATCTCCATCAGTGTATTCAGCAGGGACTGGCCAAATCTCCATCAGTGTATTCAGCAGGGACTGGCCAAATCTCCATCAGTGTATTCAGTAGGGACTGGCCAAATCTCCATCAGTGTATTCAGTAGGGACTGGCCAAATCTCCATCAGTGTATTCAGTAGGGACTGGCCAAATCTCTATCAGTGTATTCAGTAGGGACTGGCCAAATCTCCATCAGTGTATTCAGTAGGGACTGGCCAAATCTCCATCAGTGTATTCAGTAGGGACTGGCCAAATCTCCATCAGTATGTGGTCATCTCAAGAAATCAACTGTTTGATGGTCTTCTGTGGAAAGGACATGCTGGAGAACTTGATCAACATCTACAGTGGGTACAGCTGTCAGAATACAATGCCCTGGTGGGGGGATTTCTCCACCTTGTTTACGTGGATGCAGGAATCTGTTTGTTTCACAGTGTATGACCAGCTTTAGTAAATCCCCTGAGACCTGGCACAACACTCACTCATCAGAAATTAAATATACGTCTGAGGTAGAGGAACTTTTTAAGAGTCAACATATATTACCCTACTTGTCACCATAATCTCTGTATAAATGGATGTTCCTCCCCCTCAGATAATACAGAAAGGCTCACCATTTTTCCGCAGAGGTTTCTTGTTATCCCCAGCTAAGTGGTGAGATAGCTGCCTTGCGAATCCTTTAAACAGGTCCTGTTAGGAATAAATACATTTCACAATGCATAACTGATACCCGTAGTAACATTGAACTATATCTTCACACATTTATGTTTCTCTAATATAGAAAAAACTAGAACAGCAGATCCTGAAATAGAGATGAATAGGTACAACCCCTTGTAATTTGGTGTTTGTTTACCATTGGGGAGATTTCTCTATAGTTCCTGAAGCAAGAAATACACATGTTCCAAATGTTCTCATAGGAAGGGCCGGTGTTGGCCTGCCCTGGGCAGACTTTCCCAATGCAGCAGATGCTGTGACAGATTAGTAGTACCACTCCCTTCACACAGCACCCCAGCGGCCACGTTATACCATTGCACTGGAGTGAACAAGCCCTACATCTTTATTCTACGATAGACTAAATCCATTGAAACCACATTATGCTTATACAGACATTTGAAATCACATACAATCCCACAATCCCATGGATAAATAGAGAATGCTTGTATGGAGAAAGAGTAAACTCTGCTTGGCTGGGTAAGATCCGGCCCTAAGATTGTTGCATTTTAATGTAAATGCAGTATAAAATAAAGTATTACCTTAGAAAACATATAAAATATAACGTAGCCCAAAAAACACATAAGTATAAAGAAATGGGCTAAGGTAATTCTTAACCAGTCCTAAAGTGTTCAAGCAATGTCCATAGAAGCTGGAAGTGTATGGAGACAAATGGTCAGGATCAAGCAGGACACCAAACGCTACCCCAGATTTTGGGAAAGAATCCATCTGGTATATACACAGTCATGGCCAAAAATATTGGTACCCCTGCATTTCTGTCAGATAATGCACCACTGTTGCAATTACAAATGTCTAGGCATTCTCCTGCTTATTTCTTGTGTTTGTATTGGTATGACACAAGAAAGTGGAGAAACAAAAAGCCAAATCTGACACACTCCACGCAAAACTCAAAAAATGGACTGGACAAAATTATTGGCACCCTCTCAAAATTGTAAGAAATAATTGCATTCCAGGTTTGTGATGCTCCTAATTTGTAATTAAACTCACATGCAAAGATTAACAGGTGCTGACAATATAGAAATCACACTGGCAACCAGTTAATATTGTGAAAAATTGACTCAACCTTTCTGTTGTGTGTCTCTGTGGGCCACACAGAGCATGGAGAAGAGAAAGAGCAGCAAAGAATTGTCTGAGGATTTGAAAACAAAAATTGGACAATCTCAAGGTTACAAGTCCATCTCCAGAAATCTTAATGGTCCTGTGTCCACAGTGTGCAACATTGTCAAGGAGTTTACGGCCCATGGCACTGTAGCTAATCTCCCTGGATGTAGAAGAAAGAGAAAAATTGATCAAAGATTGCAACAAAGGATTGTTTGAATGGTGGATAAAGAACCTCAATCAACTTCCAGACAAATTCAAGCTGACCTTGAGGCACAGGGTAAAACTGTGTCAGCTTGTACTATATGTCGCCATCTGAATGAAAAGGGGCGCTATGGCTGGAGACCGAAGAGGACCCCACTGCTGACACAGAAACATAAAAAAGCCAGATTAGAGTTTGCTAAAACTTACCTGAGGAAGCCAAAATGGTTTTGGGAGAATGTGCTGTGGACAGACAAAACAAAATGACAGCTTTTTGGTAAAGCCCATTATTCTACTGTTTTCTGAAAAAGAAATGAGGCCTTTAAAGAAAAGAATACAGTCCCTACAGTCAAACACGGTGGAGGTTCACTGGTGTTTTTGGGTTTCTTTGCTGCTTCAGGCACTAGATGTCTTGACCGTGTGCATGGCACTATGAAATCTGAAGACTACCAAACAATTCTGGGGTGCAATGTGGAGCCCAGTGTCACAAAGTTGGGTCTTCATCAGAGGTCATGGGTCTTACAGCAGGACAATGATCCAAAGCCTATGTCAAAAAGCACCCAGAAATGGTTTAAGAAAAAGCGCTGGAGAGTACTGAACTGGCCAGCAGTGAGTCCAGATCTAAATTCCATAGAGCACCTGTGGAGAGATCTCAAAACAGCAGTTGGGAAAAGGAACCCTTCCAATCTGAGAGATCTGGAGCAGTTGGTGAAGGATGGGTGGCTTAAAATTCCAGTAGAGAGGTGTAAGAAACTCACTGATGGTTAAAGGAAGCAACTGAATACAGTTATTTTTTTCCAAGGGGTGAGCTGCCAAATATTAACTTGAGGGTGCCCATATTTTTTGTCCAGTTCATTTTTGGCATTTTGCATGGACTGTGTCAGATTTGGCTTTTTGTTTCTCTACTTTTTTTGTGTCATACCAACACAAAAAACAGAAATAAACACGATTATGCCTAAACATTTGTAATCGCAGCAATTTTCTAGGCGAAGTGGTGCATTATCTGACAGAAATGCAGGGGTGCCAATATTTATGGCCATGACTATAGGTAGGAGACACAAGCACAGAGCCCGGAATGGTGTTGGTAAAAATAAATGATTTAACAATAAAGTAGTATGCACTCAAGCTGGGTATACACTAGTAGAATTTTATTCAACATTTTTTGTAAGAACGTTGCTTTTTTCTAATCGTTCGTGGGGTCAAATAAATGTTTGTTTGTGACCGCAATGGTTGAATTTCTAACAGTGGATATGGTTTTCGTTTGGTAAAGTCCATTCTTTTCAAAATCGAATGTTAAAAGCAAACAAAATCTTGAACTACCGGTACTTTGAAAAACATTCGAATGTTGTGAGAATTTCATACAAATTTTCCTAAGAAACTTCATTCTAAAAACTCTAGTGTTTATCCCCAGCTTAACACCTAAAAACTGGAGTGACAGCTTATGATCACAGGGACACATGTTCATTCCCCTCAACTGTAGCATACAGACTTGGTAGTGTGTAATCATCTTTTCTCAGAGCAGCTGCATTCCACAGCTTCAGCAGGCTGGCTGCCCATGGATAGTGCACATGGATATTAATTTATTGTTAATTAAATCATTTGTTTTTAATGACACCATTCCAAGCTCTGTGCTGGTGTCTCCTAAAATACAGTATTAACATGCCAAGGGCTAAAGTGAGTATACAATTAGTAAATAAAAGAAACAGGAAGGGTATTACAATATTCTCATAATGGTAAAAGGCAGGGCCCACTCTGGGCACAAAATGAAATGATTAGCATCAAAACAGCCTTGTTCCCATATAAGATTAAACAGAGCTCCCTACAGGACAACACTGCAACTCTGAATACCTTCTAGTAAAAGAAAGGCTACCTTATAAGACATTAACACCAATGAGATGTCCTGAATAAGTTCAGTAGAGGGTCTTCGTAGCACCTACCATACTAGATTTGGATCCCCTGGTTGGAGGGAAGACCTAACGGGGGAACAATGTGGGTAACTGTCTGTAGAAAAGTATGAATCAGCAAAAGATTAGCAAACAGTCATTAAAAAAGAATGGACAGAGCTAAGCCTATAGTTCCATCTCCAACTAGTAAAAGAACACAGGCCACCTAAAAAGTATGTGGGAAAACCCCCATAGCGCCAGTGAAAATACATTTCTGATTTCAGATGATAAAACTTGTGGGAAGAAGATTTATATGATTTTAGCCTGGTCAGGACTACTGAATTCACAATGCTGCTATCTCCCAGAACCTGGGTTTTAACAACCAAACTACTAAAGCCAGCGCACAAGAAACAGGGTAGAAGATTGAGCCTTGAAATAACAGATCTTGATGATGTGACAGAATTCGAGGCAAGAGCTTTAGTGGAGAAAAGGCACAGATCAGGGATTAATGATCCCACTGTACCACCAGGCATCCACTGTATTCGCTGTCTGCTCCCAAGTCCTAGAGACAATCTGTCCAGCTTCTTAATGAACTGAGAAGCTAGCAAATTCATATTTGATATTCATCAGCATAGGCATATGTCCTGGAACCCCTCTGGATGGAGAAACCATTCTTCTGGGTCCAGATGTCTGATGAGAAAGTCTGTCAGTTTTATACACTGCTAATGTACATAGTGGAGATGGCCATACCATGAAGGTCTTCCATCACTGCTGCAACACTTCTTATGCCCCCCTATTAACTGATGAAATCTACAGCTGTGAAACCGTCCAACTGATCTTAGAACAGATGACTGGTCAGTAAATTCTTTAACAACTAACAGATTGCTCATAACTCCAAGATGTTGAATGGAAGTGTAGATACTTCCTAAGACCAACAACCCTGAACAGAGGGCTCAACAATGTGCCATAACCCAGAAAGCTAGTGTCCAACGTGACAATCTTCCATTGTAGGAGAGAAAAAGAACCTGCTCACTGACAACACCAGGGACAGAAGGCACCATGGCAATGACATCATGGTTCGAGGATGTAACCTAATCACCCGGTTCAAGGACAGACTGGATTTGTACCATGTCTTGAGAATGCTCCATTGCAAAGCTCTTAAGTGGAGTCGAGCAAATGGGACCCCTTTGAATGAATGACATCAATTTATGCACCCAAATACAGCTCCAAAAGGGGGGCCGATATCCTTGCACCCACATGCAGCTCCGCAAGAAGGATTGACCCCATGATTGAAGTTGCCTAATCTGACTCTGCAGCTTTACCAACTTATCCTAGGACAGGAAAACATTGGACTGAAGGGTATCTAGGAGAAGGCCCAAATACTCCAAGGGATGTGACAAAAATCAGAGATGACTTCTCCATGTTCAGGCATGTTCAGAATGCATCTGAATTCTTCTGCAGAGTGATTGAAACATTAAAGTCCAAGGCCCAGGAGGTCTGCTCTGACAGCAGCAGACCATTCAGGTATCCAATGACTGGAATACTCCTGAATGCAGAAGGCCCAGAACTGGTATGAGGTCCTTCGTAAACCCTATGGGGCGAAGACAAGGCCAAAGGGAAGGTCCACAAAATGTTAGTAGTTGTTGCCTACAGCAAAGCAAAGAAATCACTGCTGACCTGGAAAGATGGGAATATATAAATACGCATCCCTTAAGCCAATGCATGCCAAGAAGTCTCTGCAACAAAGGAAGGTAATAACAGACTGAATAGACTGCATCCAAAACTTTTGAGGATGCATAAAGGCATTGAGGACCTTTATAGACCAAAATAGGTTGAATGCCTGCTATGGGTTTCAGAACTGTAAAGAGGTTTGAGTAGAAACCTTAAAACCATTTGGTTCAGCGAATGGGAATGATACCCTTCCAAATTAATTATTATTTTAGCCTTCTGAATGGCTAAAAGAAGGTACATTTGACATTTCTGAGACAGGGGAAGGCACCAAGTGAAGAATCAGGGTTTAGGCTCTGGATACTACCTTTCACACCCATATGTTGGCTATGCAAGCTTCCCAAATTTCTGCAAAAGCCATGAAGCACTACCCCCCCCCCCCCCCACCCCAGTCCCACCACCACTTAATGGATCTGGTGGGAGCAGGCCTTTATCTAGTGACTGATTTATCAGCAGACTTAGATCCTTTGGTTTGCTATGGGAGGTTTAGGTCTCTCTGAGCCCAAGGGGGTGAAAACCGTCTTTTGTGTCCAGAAATTAGAAAATGACAAGGAGTGTTTTTGATGCAGGTAGAAGGAAGAAGTTCACCTGCACCTTTGTTCCTTAGCTAGCTATGCATACAGTATCTCACAAAAGTGAGTACACCCCTCACATTATTGTAAATATTTTATTATATCCTTTCATGTGACAGCACTGAAGAAATTACACTTTGCTACAATGTAAAGTAGTGAGTGTACAGCTTGTATAACAGTGTAAATTTGCTGTCCCCTCAAAATAACAACACACAGCCATTAATGTCTACACTGATGGCAACAAAAGCGAGTACACCCCTAAGTGAAAATGTCCAAATTTGGCCCAAAGTGTCAATATTTTGTGTGGCCAACATTATTTTCCAGCACTGCCTTAACTCTCTTGGACATGGAATACACTAGAGTTTCACAGGTTGCCACTGGAGTCCTCTTCCACTCCTCCATGACGACATCATGGAGCTGGTGGATGTTAGAGACCTTGCGCTCCACCACCTTCTGTTTGAGGATGCCCCACAGATGCTCAATAGGGTTTACGTCTGGAGACATTCTTGGCCAGTCCATCACCTTTACCCTTAGCTTCTTTAGCAAGGCAGTGGTTGTCTTGGAGGTGTGTTTGGGGCCGTTATCATGTTGGAATACTGCCCTACGGCCCAGTCTCTAAAGGGAGGGTGTCATGCTCTGCTTCAGTTTGTCACAGTACATGTTGGCATTCAAGGTTCCCTCAATGAACTGTAGCTCCCCAGTGCTGGCAGAACTCATGCAGCCCCAGACCATAACACTCCCACCACCATGCTTGACTATAGGCAAGACACACTTGTCTTTGTACTTCTCACCTGGTTGCCACCACACATGCATGACATCATTTGAACCAAATACGTTTATCTTGGCCTCATCAGACCACAGGACATGGTTCCAGTAATCCATATCCTTAGTCTGCTTGTCTTCAGCAAACTATTTGCAGGCTTTCTTGTGCATCATCTTTAGAAGAGGCTTCCTTCAGGGATGACAGCCATGCAGTCTGATTTGATGCAGTATGCGGCGTATGGTCTGAGCACTGACAGGCTGACCCCCCACCCCTTTAACCTCTGCAGCAATGCTGGCAGTACTCAAACGTCTATTTCCCAAAGACAACCTCTGGATATGACACTGAGCATGTGCACTCAACTTCTTTGGTCAACCATGGCGAAGCCTGTTCTGAGTGGAACCTGTCCTGTTAAACCGTTGTATGGTCTTGGCCAACGTGCTGCAGCTCAGTTTCAGGGTCTTGGAAATCTTCTTATAGGCTAGGCCATTTTTAAGTAGAGCAACAATTCTTTTTTTTTAGATCCTCAGAGAGTTTTTTTGCCACGAGGTGCCATGTTGAACTTCCAGTGACCAGTATGAGAGAGTGAGGGCGATAACACCAAATTTAACACACCTGCTCCCCTTTCACACCTGAGACCTTGTAACACTAACGAGTCACATGACATTGGGGAGGGAAAATGGCTAATTGGGCACAATTTGGACATTTTCACTTAGTGGTGTACTCACTTTTGTTGCCAGCGGTTTAGACATTAATGGCTGTGCGTTGAGTTATTTTGAGGGGACAGCAAATTTACACTGTTATACAAGCTGTACACTCTCTACTTTACATTGTAGCAAAATGTAATTTCTTCAGTGTTGTCACATGAAAAGATAGAATAAAATATTTACAAAAATGTGAGGGTGTACTTACTTTTGTGAGATACTGTATGTGAGGTATAGAAGTATTCTTTCCCCCATAACATTCTTCATCATTTCATTAAGCAAAGAGCCAAAAAAACAAACAGTCTCCCTCGAAAGGCAAGCATAACAAGGCCTTGCTTGCTCTGTTGACCAGCACTTAGTCAGAGAGCCCAGTGGATCTGGATAGAAAAAAGAGCTACCTGAGACAAAATCTGGATAGCATCCATAGCTGCGCCACATGAAACGTTTATTGTATTAGGCAGGGTAGCTTCAAAAAGACCAGAGTGGCTGCCATTGTTGCTTTTTTGAATTTGGTGCAAACACACACTGAAAGTCTTCAGCTGTCTGGTCATCTGGTGTGCTGCTATACCTTTGAGGAAAAAAGGGGGACCTCAAGGTGGCCTTGCTCTCTCTTTGTATATGGCTATATATGTCCCCATAGTTGGCAACTCGGATAATTTAGCATTGGTGACCACACTTAACAGAGGAGCCTTTACACGGCATGGCCAAAAGGATTTGAAAATATATGCAACAAGCAATTCTGTTTTTAACTTAAGAAGTTAATAAAAAATGTTAGGTTATTTTGTTGGCTAGCTTCAAAGTGTTAGGCCACTGTGTATGTGGAAGATGTAAGGGTGCAACCAGGGTCTGGGAACTCTTTACAGAAGAGGCTGCCGGGTACTGGTTGTACGGATGAAGGGTTGAGGAAAGAGGAAAAATAGCACTGGACCCATAAGGTTATATTATTGTTACTTCTATCTTAAAGTATTGAAGTTGATAGAAATAATCTGGTTCCCAAGCAGGTGGCTTCTACACCCCAGAGGATCTCCACAGTCTCCTTGGCTTGTAGTATAATGCGGTGGTCTCCAAATACTGCAGCCCTTTGCTTGCATTTATCCAGCCCTTGGGACGCCATGCCACCCACTCACACCAATGATGGGGTACTATTCCTCCCACCAGACACCAATGACGTGGCACCATTCCTCCCATAGACACCAACAATTGGGAGCCATTCCTACCTTGAACACCAACAATGGGGCACCATTCCTTCCACTAATACCAACAATAGGGAACTATTCTTTTCACTAAAACCAATGATGGGTCACTGTTTACTCTGATTGACACATGACACTTTCTAATCCCACTAGCTACAGTCTGACCCCTCTAAAGCCTCAAGGACAGTAAACTGGCCCTTTGTTCAGAATGCTTGGTATAATGTAACAAAAATGTACTGAAGCGCAACACCATTGCTAAAAGGTCCAGATACAACCTTATTCCAATAAAAGTCAGGGGGACAATTGAAAGACCGCGCTTATTGGGGTTTTCAAAAATAAAGCCCCCTTCATGATGGCTTGAGATTGAAAATAATGTGAATGGACTAGTGTGATTACAGGCACAGGTCTTGTCAGCAGCTGGTTTGCCAAAAATTGTTTGTCTGGATGTTTATGAATAGGGGATGAGGCGGCAAAGGTTTTGGATCTATGTAAACCTAGCCCAGGCCATGCTAAGGAAAGGAAAGATAATGTCCTCCAATTTCAGAGTAGAACATACTGCCTCAATCAGAAAGGACATGGTTTCCTTCTATTTAGGTGAAACAGCTGCTTACTGAAATCTTGCTTGAGGGGTCTCCTTCTCTAGCTAAGAGAGGAACTCAATATTAAACAGCAAGCCCACTGGAAGGTTCCTGAGATATCAGGTATTGGTGGCAGACTCCGCAGGGGAAGATGTGGTGAGGGTTTGAAGCCACTGTAATCAGAGGGAGCTACAAGTTGCACAAGCCGAGCGATAAAATCTTGCATAACTGAAGAAAACACTTTCAACGTGAGGCAGGAAGAGGACTCAACTATCTAGGATAAAAGAAGGTACAGAATCACTGGCAACCCATGCACTTCCAAGTGAAGTCTGTAAGAAATGCAGAAGGCACAAGCTTTTCCTATGCCAAGCTTAACCCTGCACACATAATGCAAATGAGGCTGATTTCATGGTTCAAAAGCGACGTTTTGTTTGGCACCAGACATGTTGCTAAAACCCAGAAAGGCTGCTGCAACTTTAGGGTACCCCACTCCCCAGGAATACTAATGAAGCAGCTGACCGTGGTGTTCTGGACAAGGGGGCGCACAGAGGTTCTGACTGTGTGAGCACTGTCAGTGCAGGTGAAGCACCAGACCAACAAGGGCTGCGGCTACAAGGAGATGCTATGTTCCTGTGTGCAGGTTGTCAGTAGTAGTGTGTGAAGAGCTGCTCCATGCGTATCCTATACGAGGGAAAGGGCTTGGTGCACACGCAAGCCTCTCCCCTGTGCCGACAATAGCAAGGTCCCAGATGAGAAAAAGAAAAATGAGATAATACATATCCGTTTGGGCAAAAACAGCACCTGACAGCAGGAGGGAACACTAGTATATAAGCCGAGGGTTGAATAAAAAGGAAGCCCCCCCCATAATACAGTGCCTAGCTTGCTGTAACCTTTTCAGCACAAATATACAAACAAGCCCAACTACAATGATAGGAGGGACCTTCTGTTCCCTTCACACAATACCCAGCCAGCTGCAACAGCTCCTGTAGCATGTACCATATACAGCCTCAGGTACAACAAGTAAATCTTCAGAGACAGACGAACATTGCCACAGCAGTGGCCCTTATAACTCAGCAAGGAATCCTCAGGTGTACTGGGCCTGACCTGAACAGCAGAGTTCTGTGCTGACCGAAACACAGACAGGGTTGCCTGGAGGTAACACCAGTATGCTTAATGAACTGGAAAAACCTGTGCTCATTAGCTAACGGTCGAGACCTTCAGGCTTTCCAGTATCCTAGTTGAAACTACCAGTGACAGTTGATCATAGAAAACATATAGGTGAAGGGAACAGCAATTTCTCAAAGGACGCTAAGCGAAGCTGGGCAGGATTAGTAAGGTTACAGTCCCGAGGGGCTGATTTACTAAAGGCAAATATACTGTGCACTGCATGCGCAGTTGCTCTAGATCTTAGTAAAGGAGGGGAAGCTCTGCTGATTTCTATCATCCAATCATGTGCAAGCAAAAATGCTGTTTTTTCTTCCTTGCATGTGATTGGGTATTTTCTACAAAGTGACGCTTTTTTTTAAGGCTGGGTTCACACTAATGCAAATTGGATGTGGGTTTCTCTGCATTCAATTCGCATGAAAAGAGGCTGTGACCAGCTCTCAATGGAGCCAGTTCACACATCTCCGGGACAGCCACAAATCGCACAGCAGAAGAGTCCTGTGCGTCTTTAGCTCCATTTCAGGTCCGAATTCAGCCAAAAAAATCTGACTTAATTTGTACCTGAAAGGGTGAACAAGGACGCACCAGACCCCCTGCTCTGCCCCAGCAGCCGAACATAGTGTGAACCCAGCCTCAAAATGGACCACAAAGTGAAAATGTTACATGCTGTAGTAAACATGTAGGAATGTTAATTGTGCCTAAATAGTACCATGAAATGTCATTTTGTTCCTCCTTAAAAAACAGCAGTGTACTTTCTGGTATAGGAGTATACCTACACCTTCATAGCTATAGTGAGAAGGCCTGCTGCTTCTGACTGATAGTCTCATGGAATTTGGTCGTGTCACTACTATGCTGCTGCTCACTGTTCCATTGTCTAGAAGCTCTGACATTAGGAAGCAAAGTCCTGCCCTTCCAAGATGGCTTCCTCCACACAGAGACACAGTGCAGAACATAGTAGGCCACAGCCAATACCAGGGCCTAGTACTTTGCCCTGCGCCTGACTTTTTTTTTTATTTATTTTTTAAGCACAGCTTCCAGACTTTAGCTCCTCTTTAACCACTTCAATACTGGGCACTTAAACCCCCTTCCTTCCCAGACCAATTTTCAGCTTTCAGCGCTGTTGCACTTTGAATGACAATTGTGCGGTCATGCGACACTGTACCCAAATGTAATTTTTTTCACACAAATAGAGCTTTCTTTTGGTGGTATTTAATCACCCCTGGGTTTTTTATTTTTTGCGCTATAAATTAAAAAAGACTGAAAATTTTCAAAAACAATGCATTTTTCTTCATTTCTGTTATAAATATTTGCAAATAAGTAATTTTTCTTCATAAATTTTGACCAAAAATGATACAGCTACATTTCTTTGGTAAAAATAACCCAAATCGGAGTTTATTTGGTGTTGGCGGACAGACAGATGTGACGGGGACTGTGACAGATGTTTTGGGGACTGTGACAGATGTTTTGTGTATGGTGACAGATGTGACGGGGTCATACAGATGTTTTGGGGACTGTTTTATGGGGACACTGATGTGTATGGGGACAGGGGTATCAGTGTGCTTGGTGCACTGTGTGGGGGGCGATCTGTGAGAGCTTTCTGCATGAAATCACCATCATGCAGAGAGCTGTCACATAGCTGCAGATTCCCCCCCCCCCCCCCGCACTGAGCTCTCACTGAGCTCGGCAGGGGGAGAACTGTCACAGAGACTTTTGTCTCTGTTTACAATGTGACGGTTGTGATTGGACACAGCTGTCACATGATCGGGAAAGCCAATCACAGCGCCCATATCCCGATCTCTGCTCGGCTGGATCCTGTGATCATAATGATCACAGGATCCAGCCGTGGCCGCGCTGCGAGTACACGTTCGGCAGGACGTATATGCACGTCCTGTCAGAACGGAGAAGCTCACACCCGGCCGTATATATACAGTGGCCAGGTGGGAGGTGGTTAAAGAACTGCATGTGCCAATACATCATGAACAGTCTTGATTTATTGCAGTATAATATTTTCTCCAGTGATTTGTTATGTATATAAAGCCTAGGACACATAGGCCGAATGTCAGGTGGCATTGGCCGGTTCAATAAAAATCGGCTGACATTAGGCCTGAGTGTATTGCACTCGGTCAGACAGAAGCCGGCCTTAGGGTGGCCTTAGTCGATGGGGTATAACCAAAAACGGTCTGCCAATTGGCTTCCGATCAGCGATCTCAGCCAATGACTGAAAGCACTGACCGGAGTGTACTGGCGGGGGGCTGTTGCCCAGTCAGAACACAATAGAACAGCAGGGGAGATTGCTGTACTAAAATCGCATGATCAGTATAGCGGCTCCTCCGCAGCTGTCGGGTTGTTTTTGTTGTGTGCACTACCAGTCTATAATCCTTTACGTTGTTTAAAACCCTGAAAGTTGCCCTGCTGCCATCGCATACTAGCACATTATGTTAAACTTACTTTAAAACTAAGTCCTCCCACGCAAAGATGTCAGATCTGGAGGCCGCTTCCATCTTCACCCGTATTGCTTCCCGGGTTACAGACTCTGGATCTGTGACTGCGATGCCGCGATGATGTCACTCCCACGCATGTGCACGGGAGCCACCGCTCATGGTAAGGGGCTCTGTTCCTTCAGAGCACATGTGCCAGTGATGTCACTGGCTGCATGTACAGTAAATATCTCCTAAACGGCGCACATTTAGGAGATATTTACACTACCTATCGGTAAGCTTCATTATAGACTTACCTATAGGTAAAAGTCATGCATGGAAGTCAAGTTCCACTTTAACTGCAAAGAGGAAAGTGAATGTTTCTTCTGTCACCTGCACTGCTGAACACCACTTCAGTGAGGAGAAATCACAGGCTAAAGTCTTTTTTGGAGATCATTACTTTCAAGCTTGCAATTTCACGTCAATAAATCAGTGTCCAGTGGTGTGGTGGCAGGAGACCAAAGTATTCACGTGCAGTGGTACCTCGGACTGCGAGTAAAGCGGTTAACGAGCATTTCGCAATACGAGCAGTTGTTAAAAAAAATCCTGACTCGGTTTGCGAGCGCTGTCTTGCAAAACGAACAGAATTAAGCTTCTGTGCATGCAATACTGCATGTGGCCAGAGGTGCGGGAGTGCTGGTGAGCCTCAGAGACACTCGGAAGCATTCAGAAATACTCGGAAATACCGAAAGTGTAAACCGTTCCTGATCGTTTCCGATGGTCTCCGAGCCTCACCAGCACCACCACACCTCTGGTCCCATAAGTATTGCATACATCAGCGCCCCCGGACCTCTGGCCACATACAGTACTGCATTGACAAGCAGTCACTGTGGAAGGAATTATCTGAGTTTCCATTGTTTCCTATGGGGAAATATGCTTTGATATACGAGTGATTTGGATTACAAGCATTCTCCTGGAGCAGATTATGCTTGTAATCCAAGGTTCCACTGTACTTCCTTGTAGGCAACAGGTATTATTGGCACTTGCAGCATGGTGAAGGGGGTGCTTTAATAATAATGAAATATATGTAGCACTGGACTAAAAAGCTTCACTTACCTTGGAAGCAAACTTTCCATCCCGGAAAAATGGGGTCAAATATTTCACCACAATGTCAGCAGTCTCTTTAAGAGTTACCACCTTATTCCCAGGTGGCTGTAATATTTTAGAAGTGCCTTCCTTGTCTTCACGAGAGAGATTTGGGTCGAAAGTCACTTTCTTTTTGCCACAGCTGCTTTTCACCGGATGGGACAAAATGGAGCAGGATTTGTCTTCTATTCTTGGCCTCTTTCTGGTAGGCTCGTCACACTCCTGGCCAAGGAAATGAAACTATACTTGTTTATGGGTATGTAATACAGACGAAAAGAAGGATTATATCATACAAAAGGTCAACAAAAACTCACCTCCTCTTCTGATGCCTTCTTCTCTAACTCATGTTGGCTGGAGATAAAAAAAAAATATATATTTAAAAAATATATAATTAAAATAAAATTTTTTTTTAAAAAGTTCAAACTTTATCTAAACAGACAATGCTTCAAAATAGATGTAGAAAAAGATGGAAAAATACATCAATAAAAGTAATTGTTACACATAGCACAAATAAAGTAAATGGCATCCAGAGTCTACTCAATAGGCTTGGTTTGTATATACTGTAGGTTAACAGTCATCCAATATAGTTAAATTGGTACCATAATCTGATGACATGGGTTGCTGCCATCACAGAACACACTGTCTGTGAAAGAAAGTCGTTCCTAATCCCTGCATTACCAGAGGTCATTGATGCTTAGATGTTCAAGTCAAATTTATAAGTTTCAGCATGCCTCAGTTATTTCTATGCTGTGCATTATCAAAAATGTTTTATATTTTTAAAGACATGATAGAGATGTTGCTGCAGGAGGACAGTGGAGGAACATAGCTCATTAAGCATAAAAGCATGAGTGGTGGGCTATCTACAGATGCTGTCAATTTGCTATGATGTCAGATGTGGAAGCACCATATAACCCATAAATGTCAAACACAAGGCCCATGGTCCAAATCCGGCCTGCCAGGCCTTGTCATGTGGCCTGCGGACTCAGTTTTGCAGACTGAACATGGCAAGGGAGATGGTGTTGCACACCCCTAAATCCTGCACTCTGCACACCCTAAACGGTGCATTTTGTACATAGCATACTCCTGAACCCTGCAACCCTGCCCTCTGTACGCAATGAGCTCCTGAGCCCTGCCCTCTATACATAGTGCAACCCTGAACCCTGCACTCTGTACGTAATGAGCTCCTGAGCCCTGCCCTCAATACATAGTGCAACCCTGAACCCTGCACTCTGTACGTAATGAGCTCCTGAGCCCTGCCCTCTATACATAGAGCTCCTGAGCCCTGCCCTCTATACATAGTGCAACCCTGAACCCTGTACTCTGTACGTAATGAGCTTCTGAGCCCTGCCCTCTGTACGCAATGAGCTCCTGAGCCCTGCCCTCTATACATAGTGCAACCCTGAACCCTGCACTCTGTACATAATGAGCTCCTGAGCCCTGCCCTCTATACATAGTGCAACCCTGAACCCTGCACTCTGTACGTAATGAGCTCCTGAGCCCTGTCCTCTATACATAGTGCAACCCTGAACCCTGTACTCTGTATGTAATGATCTCCTGAGCCCTGCCCTCTATACATAGTGCAACCCTGAACCCTGCACTCTGTACGTAATGAGCTCCTGAGCCCTGTTCTCTATACATAGAGCTCTTGAGCCCTGCCCTCTATACATAGTGCCACCCTGAACCCTGCACTCTGTGCATTAGGCACCCCTGGAAATGCACTTTGTCCATAGGGCACCACTGAACCCTGCACTCTGTACGTCGAGTGCCCCAGTTACAAGTGGCCCTTTGAGGGCAACCATACTGCTGATGTGGCCCACGATGAAATTGAGTTTGGTACCTCTGATCTAACCTATCTGCATATGTTGTCTGGCCCAACTTTAACCAGAAACATGCTTCTCTGGAAGCACAAGCTGCCTTATTTGGTATACCGCTTTAACCACTTAACCTCCCTGGCGGTATGATTATGTCCGATTTTTGTGTCTCAAAGCAGTACATTTTTTTGCATAGAAATTTGGCATTTTATATTGTAGACCTGTAATTCTTAGGAATTACTCACTTAAGACAAGAGTCTAGTAGACATCCCGGGTATGATAAAGTTTGAAATAACAAAATCATAAATTATAATTTATATGAAATAAAAAATTATAATATAATAACTATAATTATCAAAAATAATAATATCATGTTTAGTTTAGGAGATATACAGTGTACTAGATGTGCCGACATCATCGGGCACATGCTCAGTGAAGAAACGGCAGCACCCGCGTGCATGCGCGGGAGTGACGTCATGCGGCTCCGGCCAATCACAGAGCTGAAGTCCACAGCTCCGGAAGGAAGAGGGGCAAAAATTCCCTTATTTATTATTTATTTTACTTTTACACTGCCTTTTAAAAAAAAAATGGGTCACTTTTATTCCTATTACAAGGAATGTAAACATCCCTTGTAATAGAAAAAAAGCATGACAGGACCTCTTTAATGTGAGATCTGGGGTCAAAAAGACCTCAGATCTCACATTTAGACTTAAATGCAATAAAAAAAATAAATGTCATTTGAAAAAAATATATATATATACATTTCCCCTTTAAGAGCATTGGGCAGAAGTGACGTTTGATGTCGCTTCCACCATCTAATGCTATGGAGCCGAGTGGGGGGGGGGTCATCTTTTCATCACTCGGCAACCAGACACACAGGGGATCGGACGCGTTTGTCACTGCCGCTACCGACGGCTCCAGTAAGCGGCGGAGACTACAGAAGAGCGGCGGGAGGGGGGGCACTTCTCCCGCCACCAATAAAAGTGATCTCGCAGTGAGTCTGCCGCAGAGACCACTTTTATCTGAAAGCCAGACGTCTGGCGTTTCAGACGATACCAGGGTTATGGCAGCTATCTGCTACCATAACAACGGTATTCCACATCAAACAGCCGACGTAAAATGACAGCGGCTGGTCGTTAAGTAGTTAACAACCACCTTGGTCTGCTTTTTATAAGCTGAAAATGCACAATAATTAAAATTAAAAAAAAAAAAAAAAAAAAAAAAGATTTTTTCATTATTACCTACAGGTAAGCTTACCTGTAGATAAAATGAATATCTCCTAAACATCCACCGTTTAGGAGATATTCTAAAAAGCAACAGCCAGTGACCTCACTGACGCATGCACTCTGAAAGAACAGCATAACCGTGCCGTGTCTTCAGGGCTCTGTGCTGCAACTCCCACGCACATGCGCGGGAATGACGTCATCGCGGCTCGGCCAATCAGACAGCCAGAGTTCTCGAATCCGGAATGAAGACTGGGTAAAGATGGAAGCCTCTACAGCGGTGACAGCGTGCCACTTGAGGGCTTCTTTTTAAGGTAAGTCTTTCATATTGTGCTAGTATGTGTTGCATACTAGCACATTATGCCTTTACCTTGCAGGTGGAAACTTTTTTTCTCCCTGACAGAGTTTACTACCGCTTTAATACTGTTATTCCTTCTGACAATTACAGTATTAAAAAGATGACACTAAAGGTGGCAGCGTTTATCTGCAGGATGAAGGCTGATTTCATCAATCAAGCCCCCAGCCTGCATGTGCTCACCTTTTTATAGCCGACAAATTCAATTATATACCTTCTTCCTTGATAGTACCTTCTACTGACTGCCAGGAGTGGCTTTACCACCAAAAAAAAAAATAGCAGGTACACCAGACAGTGTTAGGAGGCAAATCATAGTGTGTAAATCACATCCTTATCTTTAACCACTTATCAACCGGGCCCCTTTTTTACATTTGTTGGTTACAAGCTAAAAACTGTTTTTTTTGCTATAAAATTACTTAGAAGCCCCAAACATTATATATATTTTTTTTCAAACACCCTAGAGAATAAAATGGTGATCGTTGCAATACTTTTTGTCACACGGTATTTGCGCAGCGGTCTTTCAAGCGCAATTTTTTTGGAAAACTTTCACTTTTTGGAGTTAAAAAATAAGACAACAGTAAAGTTAGCCCAATTTTTTTGTATATTGTGAAAGAGGATGTTACGCCGAGTAAATAGATACCATACATGACACGGTTGAAAATTGCACGCACTCGCGGAATGGCGACAAATCCGGTACTTAAAAATTTCCATAGGTGACGCTTTAAAAAATTTTAACGGTTACCAGGTTAGAGGTGCAGAGGAGGTCTTTTGCTAAAATTATTGCTCAAACTCTGGCGATCGCGGCGATACCTCACATGTGTGGATTGAACACCGTTTTCATATGCGGGCGCGACTTAAGTATGCGTTTTCTTTGCTGCGCGAGCTCGCGGGGGCGGTGGCACTTGAATTTTTTTTTTAAAAAATTTTATTTATTTATTTATTTTTAACACTGTTCCTGTAAAAAAAAAATTCTGATCACTTTTATTGCTATCACAAGGAATGTAAACATCCCTTGTGATAGTAATATATGGTGACAGGTACACTTTTTGGAGGGCTGGGGGGTCTAAAAGACCCCCCATCCCTCCTTTGCACTTCACAGTATTCAGATCGCCAAAAACGGCGATTCTGAATACTGTAATTTTTAAAATATTTGGCGCCGTTAGCCGCCGAGTAAACCGGAAGTGACGTTGTGACATCTCTTGCGGAATTTGCCGAAGGAGACCCGATCGGAGCCGATTCCGGCTTCTGTCAGGTCTCCTTTTAGCCGGCGGAGGCGCCGGATCTTCGCTCTGGTCTCCCGGTGAGACGGGAGGCCAGAGAAGAGTGGCGGAAGGCGGCGGGTTGTCCCCCTCCCGCCCCCTGGGATAATGGCCGAGCGGCTCCCAAGCCAGGTCGGTCGCTATCACCGGATAGCCGACCGTCCACCCTAAAAAAAAGATACCGGGATATAGCCTGCAACTGCAGGCTATGTTCCGGTAGAGCCACTCAAAACCAGCCGCCGCCTATTTACGGCGCTGGTCGGGAAGTGGTTAAAGGAGTTGTAAAGGCAGAAGTTTTTCCTGTATTCTATACATTAAGATGTAAAAAAAAAACCTTCTGTGTGCAGCAGCCTCCCCAACACTTACCTGAGCCCCGTCTCTGTCCAGCGATGTCCATGAGTCCCTCGGCCGTCCGGGACACTCCCTCCTGATTAGCTGAGACACAGCAGCAGCGCCATTGGCTCCCGCTTCTGTCAAAGGAGAGAGAGGCTGACTGGACACATGGAGCTGCAGCTCGGCACGGGTGCCCCCATAGCAAGCTGCTTGTTGTGGGGGCAAAACAAAAGGGAGGAGCAAGGAGCAGCAAAGCGGGACGCGAGAAGAGGAGGATCCGGGCTATTTTGTGCAAAACCAACTGCACAGAGGAGGTAAGTATGACATGTTTGTTTTTATTTTTAAAAACAAGACTTTACAATCACTTAAACTTGATATAGGAAAATGGGGGATTTGTGCCAAGAACACACTTATAATTAAAGTGGATCTTCACCCTCAAAAACATTATCTCTCTCTCTCCAACCCTCCTCCGGTCCTGTACATTTATGGGCTGCCTAAGGCAGGCCAAACAGTGTGAATTTCTAGCCAAAGAAATTTGCACGATTCCTCCATCAACAGACAGTGCTGACAGGGGAATCCCTCCTGTCAAGCAATTCTCTGCTCCGGGCAGGGGCAGGTGCCCCCGCTGGGAGAAGGGAATGATTATTGCTAGTGGCTATAGCCCCCTAACGATAATCGCAAGAGAATACGGCAGACTGGTTGTACCCAAGTTAGAGCGATCTTGTAGAAACTCAACAAGCAAGCAATGCTGGTCTGACACCACCACCAATCCCCAAATATTATGTAGCAAACAAATTACCCCTATCTACAAGTTGAGCTATCAATCAACTTGGTACATTCAGCCTGCCTATTAACAGTTCGAATCTCGGCCGGTTCCTGCTTAACTAGCCAAGATTCGAACCGTGTATGGTTGGCCTTAGTCCTTGCAGATTCTACGCAAGAGCAAACATTAACACATTTATTTTCCAGACAACCGACTATGCTTACCTAGAATTGTTTTGATCATTACTGGAATTCACAGACTCCTTTAATCTTTCCTGACATGAAGAATCAGTAGATAGTCCCTGGTTTTGTGATGGGCACAGAGTCAAGGTATCCTCAGTGTTTGTTTTAGAGATATGCATATCTTGGAGATGATCTGAAACATCCATACTGTCTGAATGACGTACAAATAAAGTGCTGGGCTGGCCTTTTGTCTCCAGCGACTGTTCGGTTTTATAGTTCTGTAACAGAATATTTCTTCCCGGCATCCGGACATTTGGATTTTCAGAATTGTCTGTAGCTGCTAAACGTCCAACAATTTCTTCATCACTGCTCTGCTCCTCTTTCAACGCATCGGAGGTAATCGAAGAGTCCAAGTTCTGAGTGAGAACACTGGTAGAAGTGCTTTCACATACAGTAGAGCTGTCACTTTTTGACATTTTTGAGACTTTAGGTTTATCCTGAGAAGAAAAAAACTTGGAGATGTTTTGCGAGTCTTTGGCTGCTGCAGAGACCAGCTCCTGTTTCTTCTTACTAAGACGGGGCTTTTTGCTTGGGCTGTTTACTTTTTTGCTTGGATCTGCAGTGTTTACAAGGAGTGGATTAGCATTGCTGGGTTCAGACTCTTCTATGGAGCCATGATTAGTCTGTGGTGGTTCTTCTGTTGGCTTTGTGTTTTGCAGCAAACTAGATGCGGTCTGAAATAAAGACGGTGCACCCACTCTTTTTCGTTTAAACTGTATAGGAGGAAAAATCAGATGCAATAAGTATCAAGTACAACATGGCTACCATATTTATGTTAAGCCTAGTTGAATTCAGACAAATAGAATTGTTCTAACAACCTCCATTTTCGTAAGGCTACCGTCACATTATTCTGGATTCCCTGCGGCCATGTTTACGCACAGGCTGCTCTTCCAGCTTGATATGTAAAAAAATCCCTGCACTTCTTCTAAACTCACAGCCACAGGAGTCCTCAGTTTTGTAGCATGCAATGCAGAGTAACCAAGGAACAGAAGGCAGGGTGTCCTGTACTGTACTCCAAAATATGGAATTTGCAGACAAGTCAGGAAGGTAGGTCTAGGTCTAGGTTCACACCTATGCGTTCTTTAGTGCATCTTGCGGTTTGTAGAAATGCACTACAGTCCATTTCACATGGTTTCCTAATGGACACGTTCACATCTATGCGTTTTTCAGCTGCTGCATTTTTGGAAAGGGTCAGGGACTTTTTTTCCTGCAGCAGATAGTGTTTTGCCTGTAACAGACTTCAATGAACACACACCAAAAACACAAGTATGGCATTTTTGATGCATTTTTACATGTGTTTTGCCTTTTTGTTCACCTTAACCACTTTCTGCCAATGCTATTGCCGAAAGACGACTACAGTGTGATATGATGTCCTCCTGTGATCGCGCTGCCTGTGTCACAGATCGGGGTAAAGGGCCAATCAAAGCGGCCCTTTAACACGTGATTAGCTGTGACCAGGGCTGGAAATTTCCCAGCAGGCTGCCTGCCCTGGGGCCACTTTGAGCTGTGGCTCAAGCAGGGCCGATCCTGCGTGGCTGCACTGCACCCGGAGCGCCGAAGCTTCCGTGCATTCCTCTCCTCCCTCTCCCGCTATGTCATGGAGTCGCACGTCTGAGCTGTTAAGAAGCACTGTAAGAAAGTCCCGCCTCCTAGACCGGTGTCTGTGATTGACGGAACACTGATCCAATGGGGCATTGAATCAGTGTGAGGTGTGTCACAGGAGGCGGGACTTCCTTACAGTGGTCGCTCCAATCCAAGCTCCATGACACAGGAGATCATGATCCAGGTACTGGTGGGGACTGCACCGATAGGCTGCATTTGGTGGGTACTGCACAGGTGGGCTGCATTTGGTGAGCTCTGCACAGGTGGGCTGTATTTGGTGGCCACTGCACTGGTGGGCTGCATTTGGTGAACACTGCACAGGTGGGCTGCATTTGGTGGGTACTGCACATGTAGGGCTGCATCTGGTGGGTACTACTCATGCGGGCTGCATCTGGTGGGCTGCATTTGGTGAGCACTGCACAGGTGACTGCATTTGGTGGCCACTGCATGCGGGCACTGCACAGGTGGGCTGCATTTGTTGGGTACTGCGCAGGTGGGCTAGATTTGGTGGGTACTGAGCAGGTGGGCTGCATTTGGTGGGTACTGCACAGGTGGCCACTGCACTGGTGGGCTGCATTTGGTGGGCACTGCACCAGCGGGCTTCATTTGGTGGCTACTGCACAGATGGTCTGCATTTGGTGGGTTGCATTTGGTGAGCACTGCACAGGTGGGCTGCATTTGGTGGGCACTGCACAGGTGGACTGCATTTGGTGGGCACTGCACAGGTTGACTGCATTTGGTGGGCACTGCACAGGTGGACTGCATTTGGTGGGCACTGCACTGGTGGGCTGCATTTGGTGGGCACTGCTCAGGTGGACTGCATTTGGTGGACACTGCACAGGTGGACTGCATTGGTGAGTACCGCACAGGTGGGCTGCATTTGGTGGGCATTGCACTGGTGGGCTCTGCACATGTGGGCTGCAGTTGGTAGGCATTGCCCTGGCGGACTGCATTTGGTGGACACTGCACAGGTGGGCTGCATTTGGTGGGCATTGCACAGGTGGGCTGCATCTGGTGGGCACTGCACTGGTGGGCTGCATTTGGTGGGCACTGCACAGGTGGGCTGCATTTGGTGGGCACTGAACAGATGGGCTGCATTTGGTGGGAACTGATAAGGCTGCATTTGGTGGGCACCGATAAGGCTGCATTTGGTGGGCACCGATAAGGCTGCATTTGGTGGGCACTGATGAGGCTGCATTGATGCATTGATCTCTTGCACGTGAGAGGAGGTCAGCATCAGTGCCGCCAAGCCAGTTTGAGGGGGGTGAGTAATGTAAGGGGGGGGGGTGAATACCATAATGTAAGGTTCCCCCCTTACTTTAATGTATTCTTTCTGTGGAAAGTGGTCTCTGGTCACCAGAGCCCCCTTCCCCATTATATATATACGCATATACATATACACACACATATAAAGCCCTATGTGCTTTGATACACTCTTCAAATGTGCTTTAAAATGCATGTTTTTTTTCCTTTTATGAAAAAGAAAATTACATAATGATGTTGGGCTGGTATAATAATGCTATGGGGCTGGTATGAAATGTTTTCCAGGGCTGGTTTTTATTCCCAGTCCGGCCCTGGCTGTGACCAATGACAGCTGATCATGGATGTAAACACGCCGGTTATCACAACACAAGCCAGTTATTAGCTGTTCTTTACTCATGCTGACAGCGTGAAGAGAGGAGAAGAAAGCCAATAACCAACTTGTGTTAAAGGGACATCTGCACTGATAAGGCACTGATTATCAGTGTCCTGATTATCAATGCAGTCCCAACAGTGCCCACCAGTGCTGCAAATCAGTGTCACCTATCAATGCTGCCTATCAGTGCCTCCTATCAGTGCTACCTATCAGTGCCCATCAGTGCAGCCTCATTAACACACATGAGTGAAGGAGAAAAATTACCTGTTTGCAATCAGCTGACTGTAAAAAAAAAAAAAAAAAAAGAATTGCCATCAAAAAAAAAATAAGAAAAAAAAAACGTTGTGGGGTACCGGGGGCCTGGTATGGATTTTGAGGGGAACCCCACACCAACATTTTTTTTAAAAATGGCGTGCCCCCCCCCCCCCCTCAAAATACATGCCAGACCCTCATCCAAGCATGCAGTCCAGCAGGCCAAGAAAAGGTGGCCCTCAACATGGGGTGTACTCACTCATCAAAAAAAAGTGTAAAAAAAATAAATAAATAATAAACACAGAGCCAGGTTTTGACAATTCCTAGATTAAAAAAAAAAAAAAGAAAAACAACGTCCCCCGAAGTAAATCCATCGTCAATCACGACGCTCTTCACCACCGCCAACCCAAAAAAAAGAAAATAAATATCTCCACTCATCCCAAAGGCTCTTGCCGTCTGACAGTTCAGCCATCTGACAGTTCTTAACCACTTAACAACCGCCCTATAGACAAATGACGTCTACAGAGCGGTTGCTTAATTCTGGGAGGATGTCTATTGACGTCCTCCCAGAATCGCACTTCCCGCGCGCCACCTGGGGCGCGCACATGGGAACATCCGTGACCGTCGGGTCCGGGGGACCAGACTGATCACGGATCGTGGTGAATGGCCGCTGTGAGCGGCCTTTTACCACGTGATCGCGCCGTCAAATAAAGGCGTGATCACATGTAAACAAGCCGGCGGAAGCACCGGCTTTTCTCTTCTCTCCGCACCGATCGGTGCATTGTGAGAGGAGAGAGGGGGGAGAGAGGACGTGCTGCAGCGCTGTGGGCGATGTGTAATGCCCACAGCGCTGCTAGGTGACACTTAGCAACCACCCCACCATTCATTTACCACCCACCCAGCCATCATCAGCCACCCACCACCCAGCCAGCCATCCTCACCCAATCCATCCTCACCCACCCACACATCCATCCATCCATGCTCACCCATCCATCCATCCATGCTCACCCATCCAGCCATGCATGCTCACCCATCCATCCATCCATGCTCACCTACCCAGCCGTGCTCAACCATCCATCCATCCGTGCTCCCCCATCCATCCATCCATGCTCACCCATCCATGCTCACCAATCCATCCATCCATGCTCACCCAGCCGTGCTCACACATCCATCCATGCTCACCCACCCAGCCGTGCTCACCCATCCATCCAACCATCCATGCTCACCCACCCAGCCGTGCGCACTCACCCATCCATCCATCCATGCTCACCCATCCATGCTCACCCCACCGACCCACTCGTGCCGACCCACCCACTCGTACCTACCTACCTACCCACTCGTACCTACCTACCGACCCACTCGTGCCGACCCACCCACTCGTACCTACCCACTCGTACCTACCTACCTACCC
>BLSH010383449.1:2399399-2412941 GCA_018402905.1 Glandirana rugosa | reverse complement strand
CCCACCCAGCCGTGCTCACCCAGCCACCCATCCATGCTCACCCACCCAGCCATCAATGCTCACCCAGCCATCCATCCATGCTCACCCACCCAGCCGTGCTCACCCATCCATGCTCATCCATCCCCATCCATGGCTCATTTGTGCCTCATTCATGCTCATCCATACCACATCAGTTCTCATCCGTGACACATCCATGCCACTACAGTGTCCATCCGTGCTACTACAGTGCCCATCCATGCCACTACACTGCCCATCCGTGCCACTACACTGCCCATCCATGCCACTACAGTGCCCACCTGTGCCACTACAGTGGCCATCCGTGCCACTCTACTGCTCATCCATGCCAATACCCTGCCCATCTGTGCCACTACAGTGCCTATATATGCCACCACAGTGCCTCACAATAGTGTAAAAAATGGTCAAATTAGATTCTAAATGTATGCCCCTAGAACACCTGACGGTGCTCCCTGCATGTTGGGCCTCTGTATGTGGTCCCGCTGTGTAAAAGTGTCACACATGTGGTATCGCCATACTCGGGAGGAGTAGCAAAATATATTTTTGGGGGTCATTTTTGCTATGTACATGCTGTGTGTTAGAAATATTGTATAAATGGACAACTTTGTGTTTTCATTTTCTTTCCACATTTTCCAAAAACTTGTGGAAAAAATGACATGTTCAAAAGACTCACTATGCCTCCTAGAATATACGTTGGGGTGTTAGCTTTCCAAAATGGGGTCATTTTTTGGGCGTTTCCATTGGCCTGGTGCTCCAGGACCTTCAAAAGTGCAAGAGGTAGTCAAGAAATTATACGTGTAATCTATGCTCCTAGAACGCCTGACGTTGCTCCCTGCATGTTGGGTCTCTGTATGTGGCCAGGCTGTGTAAAAGTATCACACATGTGGTATCGCCATACTCAGGAGTAGTAGAATGTGTTTTGGTGTGTAATTTGTGGTATGCATATGCTGGGTGTGAGAAATAACCTGTTAACATGTGACAATTTTGGGAAAAAAAAAAAATCATTTTGCAAAGAATTGTGGGAAAAAATTACAACTTCAAAAAATTCACCATGCCTCTTACTAAATACCTTGGAATGTCTACTTTCCAAGAAGGGGTCATTTGGGGGGTATTTGTACTTTCCTGGCTTGTTAGGGTCTCAGGAAATGAGATCAGTACATCAGGTGTGATCAATATTCAGTGATTGGCACCATAGCTTGTAGACTCTATAACTTTCACAAAGACCAAATAATATACACTAATTTGTTTTGTTTTTTTTACCAAAGATAGGTAGCAGTATACATTGTGGCCAAAATTTATGAAGAAAAATTACTAATTTGCTAAATTTTATAACAGAAACGAAGAAAAATTAATTTTTTTTACAAAATTTTCGGTCTTTTTTTTAATTATAGCGCAAAAAATAAAAAACCCAGCGATGATTAAATACCACCAAAAGAAAGCTCTATTTGTGTGAAAAAAGGACGCAAATTTCATATGGGTACAGTGTTGCATGACTGAGTAATTGTCATTCAAAGTGTGAGAGCGCTGAAAGCTGAAAATTGGTTTGGTTGTTAAGGGGGTTTAAGTGCCCAGTGGTCAAGTGGTTAAATAACTAAGTGGTGGGCCCACCTGGTGACGTTACTGGGTGACCCTGCCCCCTTGTGACATCATCGACCCAGCATGCCCCTGAACGATGATGTCACAAGGGGGTGGGATCAGTTGTTTAAGAACTGTCCAGTGGCGAAGCTGTCAGACGGCGGGAGCGGACCTTTTTTTGGGTTGGCGGTGGTAGCGGATACCATGATTGACAATGGATCTATACCGGGGAACATTTTTAATTTTTTTTTTTTTTTTTTTTTGCAAAGACTGGTTAAAAAAAGCCTACTGTCATTTTTTTACACTATGGTCCGTCATGTGCCTCATTCAAAGTCCCAAACGTCTTCCTTTTTATTATGTACCCGGGATGGAGGGGCATCCTATATGCACCTCATTTAAAGTCCCACCCATCTATTGATGGAACCCAGGGCTGGAGACTCATTTTATATATGTCTACATCCAGTCCTATCTATATACAATTATCAGGGATGGAGGCATATGACAGGCAGATGTTCTCTATTTCTATGCATCTGGCACCTAAGGAGTCGTGTATGTCTTTGGGCTATACTCATGCCCTGAGATGCAATAATCATGTGTATCTTACTACGTTTTCTGTATTGACTTGGTCACTCTCTCCGGTTGCTCGCATCGGTGGCACCGTGCAGCTTGTCCCGCGGACCATTCTGGGTTTCTGTAACCCAGGCGCTGGCGATGCACACTGGGCGCCCTCCCCCTCTCTCTTTCCGTACACTCCCTCGGAGTTGGAATTTGGGGGATGGGGCGGGAGGTCCACTGTGCATCGACGCCACGCTCGACGCTCACGTGTGACGTCACTATGGCGTCAGCAAGTGTGCGCCAAGTCCATTTTCGGCTGTTCCACATGGGGAGGAATTGGTGCCACACGGCGGCAGCCCTTGCCGTCCACAGGGTGACACTTCTTCCCTATCGGAACGCCCACGTGACGCTGGTTGGGTCCCGCCTGCACCCGTCTGACATGCATACAAATACTTCCTATTGGCGCACCTTTTCACTTGCACTCCTGAGGCCGTCACTCATTACATGGTGTACTCCACTATTGACCCCACATCAGGTAACCACACTAGGGACCCCAAGTCTGCTCACAACAGATTTTTATCCCCTTTCTTCATGGTATCTAACTATCCTGAGTCATTGTGCATGGGCCACTTTGCACACTCCAGCTTTTGCTTTATTCCATTTTCTTTCCTATTAAATTTCTGTTTTACACTTTCATGCTCTCTTCCCTTTGGTACTATGGGGTTACATTACTACTCTTACCAATATCACCTTTCCTATGACCCCTCTTTTTCACAGACATGTACTTCGAGACCTTGGGGCAGCCCTTTACTATTGTATACACAAGCTCTTACGTCAAGGGAGTACTTGATGCATGCCGGCGCCAATTGCGGGTTCCCACCTCAGCTCCCAGGACGGCCTTCCCATGTGGCCCTCGTGACCAATTACACCGCATGGTTCCACGCTTTTGTTCCATGTAAGTGAATCGGATAGTATATTCCTCTTCGCTTTATGATAATATAGTTACACTTTATAAAGTCAGATTTAGTATTTTGTTGACGCATTAGCCCTTGATGAGTGGTGTATACCATGAAACGAGTTGGGCTTATCCTGGATGCAGTCATGCTACATACAAATCTGTATATATGGATAACTTTATCTAATCTTATATCTTGATTGGCACCTTGCACTTTACTTGGAACCTATGCTGGCAGCTGGTATTAGTGGCCTTTTAATGTCTACATCTGTACATATATGAAATGTATTCCAGTTTGTATATATGTGAATTTCCATTTGTTGATTATATCGCACTATGATTACTATTGTGACAATAAATACACCTTTACTCTTATCCCATGGTCCGTCATGTGCCTCACTCAAAGTCCCAAACTTCTTCCTTTTTATTATGTACCCGGGATGGAGGGGCATCCTATATGCACCTCATTTAAAGTCCCACCCATCTATTGATGGAACCCAGGGCTGGAGACTCATTTTATATGTGTCTACATCCAGTCCTATCTATATATCTTTTTTTACACACTTTTTTTTTTTTGTGAATGAGTAGGGGTACTATTTACCCCAAACTCAATCACATGGGGAAGGGGTGGGGGATCTGAAGGGACACTCCGTTTTTGTTTCTTATTTTCTCTTTGCCAGCAATTTTTTTTTTTTACATTCAGCAAAACGTGCCAGTAAACCGCATACGTTAACCTAGCCTGAGACAATCTGGTCTTTGTGAAGTATGAGGAACAGCTTCTTACAAGAAAGAGCCGCCAACTCAGAGACATGATAGCAACCGAAAAGGCTACATTGTAGGAGAGGTAATCTAAGTACCCTTTTTCCGCAAAGGAGAAGAGGTTCATCACCTAAGTACACTAGCACAAAACTAAGGATTCACAGAGTGGGTTAGGGTTATAGGGAAGGAGCCCGGGGGGGTGTGGCCTACAACACATAGACATTAAATTATCTCAGGTCTACAGTGGCAGGCAGTTTATATACAGTATATACTATGCAGAAAATATACAGTATATCTTAAACTAATAACGTTTTAACTAAATGGCAGGAAAACTAGTTATTTTGAGTCACAACCCAAATTTCCCTAAAGATATCTGATCTTAACGACTGATGAAAGTGAAAAATATAAAATCACCTGCTACCCAAGCAAAGAGGTTTTCCCCTATCCAAGCTGGCCTCTCTATGTGTTCTCACTGTTATCTACTCAATCTGACCTTAGTTTGATTCGGTTTTTTTCTGTGGTTTGAGTTACGGTATATCTTTGATAGATATAACTGACAGCAAATGAGCACAAACAGCAATAAAAAAGTACAGGGTTTTCAAAAAGCTCATTTAGCAGACACGGACAATAGAAAACATGCTCATTTATCAAATTCTCCAACATTGCTAATCATTTTTGCATGGCATCTGCTATAAAAATATCAAAAATAATTACAAAATTACAGATTTATCAAAATTGGTGTTTTCTGTAGAATACTGTAACGCACCGTATGCAGCTGAGAAGCAGATACAAATCCATCTTCAGGCGGATCTGCTGTTTTCTCTATTTTCCTTGAAGGTTCACAAAGAACAGCATACAGCTCACCATCCTTAGAAGCCTTGTTAATCTCAGTCACCTGATACAGGAATACATAAAATACAAGCAAGCTGAAATAATCCTGTACTGTTGCCAATGGGGACCAAGTCACTGGTATTGCTTAAATGGTAGTAAACTCAGTTTTTAACTTGAACCTACAGATAAGCCTATAATAAGGCTTACCTGTTGGTACAGTGAATATCTCCTAAACCTGTACTGTTTAGGAGATACTCACACTGCATGCAGCCGGTGAAGTCACCAGTGCATGCACTCTGAAGGTCCGGCATACCGTGCCAGACCTTCAGAGCTCTGTGCCGTAGCCGAGTGCTCCCTGGCATGCTCCCGTAGCCGAGGGCATACGCTGGAGAGACAGCATTGCAGCCCAGACCACTCATGCACTTGGAGGCCGCGAACCCAGAATGAAGACTGGGGGAAGATGGAAGTCCTGTCAGAGGTGACAGCGCGCCGCTGGAGGGCTTCGTTTTTAAGGTAAGCCTCACATGTGATAGTATGCAATGCATACTAGCACATTATGACATTACCTTGCAGGGGATTTTGTTTTTAAGCTGAAGTTTACTACCGCTTTAAGTGGACCTTTTAGTAACTTTATAAGTCTTCATGAATACATTTCTGACATAAATACTTCACGTTCACTTAAACCAGCAAACAAAAACATACATACACACAACTGCAGCATTCAAAGTTATCTAACCTCATACAGCAAATATAGTCCCCAAATGTGACATACTAAATTACAAAGCGTGATAATACGAATGTATAATTCACTTTTTATCACAAATTTCTCATCGCAAAGTTCTGTTTGCATGATTTTTTTTCACATTTTTATAATAACTGGACATTCATATTGCACTTTATTTTTTTGATGAATTATGCATTAGCATTAACATGCTTTGTAATTTAGCGTGGGCATTTGGAGACTACATTTCTGACATGTTACAATATACAGCCCTGGCCAAAAGTTTTGGGAATGACACAAATATTAACTTTCACAAAGTCTGCTGCCTCAGTTTTTGTGATGCCAATTTGCATATACTCCAGAATGTTATGAAGAGTGATCAGAATAATTGCAATTAATTTCAAAGTCCCTCTTTGCCATGACAATGAACTTAATCCAAAAAAAGCCATTTCCACTGCATTTTAGCCCTGCCACAAAAGGACCGACTGACATCATGTTAGCGATTCTCTCGTTAACACAGGTATCAGTGTTAATGAGGACAAAGCTGGAAATCACTCTGTATTGCTGATTGAGTTAAAATAAAAGGCTGGAAGCTTTAAAAGGTGGGTGGTGTTTGAAATCATTGTTCTTCCATGGTTACCTGCAAGGAAAAACATGCAGTCATCATTATGTTGCACAAAAATGGATTCACAGGCAAGGATATTGCTGCTACTAAGATTGCACCTTACAAATCTTTATCATATCATCAAGAACTTCATGGAGAGAGGTTCAGTTGTTGTGAAGAAGGCTTCAGAGTACCCAAGAAAGCAAAAATACTAATGGTGCACTGTTCCTTTGAACTCATGTGACTGCCGAAATAACAAATGAGGTAAGTGAATCAGTCTCACTCAATCACCCCCATAACATATATTCAATAAATAAATGTGAATAATGTGCATAAATATGTGCTGATCATAAATTCACCAATGACATTTGTAAAAATAAATAGCTAAATGATGTATATAACTGCTCAAAAAATTATTATTCAGTGTGCCAAAAAAATCAAGTTCATAAATCAAGTCCACACATTTAATAAAAAATGCATTTGGCAATGATAAATGTGTAACTGAATTGTTCCACTAGTGATAAAAAAATGTCAAGGTGCTCTGTCCACAAGAAAGAAGATGGTCTCTTACCAGATCCAATGGATCCCTATTGCAGAGATTAATATGGCTGGTGAAGGAATAATCACAGGTGTAGAAATTTCAAATGGCGTGTCTTCATATGCTTGCAGGGATAAACTCCATATATCCAGAAATCCGAGAAACATCAGGCGGTCTCCCTCCTCCAAGTCCCGCAGCTGGGGCTGTGCCGATGATCGGTCCTCTTTCTGCCCTCCTCTGGTCCGCTCCACTTTCTCTTCTACACGTTCCAGTTACTCCTGTGTAGAGGAGCAAGTGAAGTGGGCAGGAGGAGGACAGATCACCAGCACATCCCCAGCTGCGGGACTCAACGCCACAAATATTTACGCTTTGCATAAACTTAATGCAATTGTCAATAAAAGCCTTTGACACTTATGAAATGATTGTAATTATACAGTATACCAGAGTAACATCTCACAAAAAGATCTAAAAACACCGAAGCAGCAGACTTTGTGAAAATTAATATTTGTGTCATTCTCAAAACTTTTGGCCACGGCTGTACAGCAATAACAAAATTACTTTTTAACCACTTTAATGCAGGGCACTTATACACCCTTCATGCCCAGACCAATTTTCAGCTTTCAGTGTTCTCGCACTTTGAATCCCAATTACTCAGTCATGCTCAGGTACTCAGATGGGCTGAAAATAGTTACTCGGGTAATCTAATGGGCTGGTGACAAGTAATCGGGTACTTTGATGGGTTGGTGACAGGTACTCTGGGGCTGCAACAGGTCCTCTTTATTTAGAGGGAGAACAGGCACTGCACAGTGTTTTTTTTTTTAACCAGGTCTCCTCCTCACACACTGAGGAGGAGAACCTGGAAATGGCACTACATCAGTTTGTTGACATTTGTGACACAGCCATCCACGTGGTAAAGAGCCAATGAAATTGGCTCTTTACCCTGATCGGGGATGGGCTATGTCTGAGGGACATGCCTCATCCCCGATCGCCGTGCTGTAGGCCCCCGAGGGCCCGTAGGAGTGGCGAGAACCAGGTAACGTCATATGATGTCCACCCGGGATGGTAGAATGTTCTTGCCAGCGTCATTTTACAATGGCCCGGTATGGAAGTGGTTAATAATAAAAGTTTCACCTTTCATCATTACAAAGTAATCTTTGAGCTCCAGTCAGTGACTTTGGCTAGGCAAAGTAGGAGGAAGCCTTTCTAAGTCTCCTTTTACACAGTAATCAAATGGCATCAAAGGCTGCAGCAAGGGGCTGATTTATGTCAGGTTTACAGCTATTATATATCATTACCTGAAGATTTTCACTATACAAAATCCACTCACCTGGCATTTTTGCTACAGTATTTGCAAGTGAAAAACACAATTCTACACCTGAATATTTCATTCACTGGCATTACCTTTTTCAGCACTGCAGCTTTATAGAGGTTTGACACTTTGCTGTTTCGAAAAGCCTCATATTCTAGGTCCACAGCCGATGAAGCTGCATCAACCCTGGAATCCGAATATTTATATAAGTAAATGTTGGGATAAAGAGCAAAAAGGACACAGTTAAACCAATTATTACCACACATGTCCATAAAAGCTGGTCATTTAAAGTTCTACTCACCTGGTCTAGAATGTAAAACTCTGGTTTCAAAAAAGTTAGGAAGCTGTGTAAAATCTACATTAAAACAGAATGCAATGATTTGAAAATCTCGTAAACCCATATTTGAAACTGATGGCAGCAACACATCTCAAAAAAGTTGGAACAGGGCAACAAAAAGCTGGAAAAGTACAACCCCAATTTCAAAAAAGTTGGGAGAGGGCCAGAACTGAGGGGACCGGTTACTGGAGTATTGGGAGATTAATGTTGACCCAGTCTTGCCAGATCATATGCTGCTCTAAAACCTGAATATATTTTTCAGCATTGATGGTGCCTTTCCAGATGTGCAAGCTGCCCATTCCATTACACACTAATTTCAACTGAGCGCTGACTACAAGCCGGAAGGTCCCTCTTCTCTTTGATCTGGAGGACACAGCGCCCATGAATGGCAATAAGAATGTGAAATTTAGATTTGTCTGACCACAGAACAGTTTTCCACTTTGCAACAGACCATTTTAAATGAGCTATGGGGGCGTGGCCTAGCACATGGAGTGGTAAGATGCGAGTCTCCTCGGCTCCTGCATACACCGAGCTACAGACACCATTTAGCACCCACACAGCCACCCGATTGTCGTACAATCGGAAGGAAGGGCAGCAGAGATGGTCAAAGAACCTCCGGAACAACGAAAGATGGCGAGATCGGGCGTTTTTTTACCAGATCGGAGGCCTCCCGCAATGGCGCCCCCCTCTTCCAAGATGGCGCGGGCCTGCTCCTCAGCACAGCAACAGGCTCCACAGGCGAGGACACAGCACCGTACCCGCTCACTACAAGAGTCAGATCGCAGCTCAGCCCGCTCTCGCTGTCCCTCACCAGAATCCCAATGCTCTTGCATGGGATGGGACATGGAATCTTATATTAAAGCCCTGCCGACACGCCATGACTTTGAGGCCTATGTAAAACGGCTGGAGCACTCATACAAACAGGAGATCTCTGACCTCCACAGGGATGTTGCTGGCAGATTAGAAGACATTGAACACACTGTAGATAGCACCATGTTTATGCTGAACACACACAAGACTATACTGCAGGATCATACAGTGCAAATTCAGCAGCTGTATTACCGCCAAAAGGATCAAGAGTGCCGTAACAGGCATAACAATATACGCATGCGGGGCCTTCCTGAGAGTGTGGAGACTAAAGACCTGGCTCCTGCAGCTATAAAGATATTCAAACAACTACTACAGAAACCTTATGATGATGATCAGATTGAACTTGATCGCATACACAGAGCACTGGGACCTAGAAACCCCAACCCAGCATGAGTTCATCACTACACAGTCAAAGCCGAGATCATGCAGGCAGCCTGCGCGCAAGACACCATTATATTCAATGACTCCCGTCATGCTTCTATCTGATCTTTCAAAGTTAACCCTGGACATGTGTTGAGCTCTGAAACCTGTCACAAGTGCCTCGCAGGCCAAATAAATTACATATCACTGGGGATTTCCCTTTCTACTCACTGCTTCTCATGAAGTCAAGTCGGCAGTTTTTCGCACCCTTGGTGATCTTCCTAACCTCTTTGGAACTTTCGAATTGCCTCAGATTGCTGTTCCAGACTGGCCTTGAAAGCTGCAACGCCTGGGCTACCATTAACCACTGGCTGGTAAGGGAGCTCTAAGAAGAAGGGCCCCAGATCTACTAGTTCCAGATCCCCTGCTGAATGAAGTTAGAAGTCATGTCTGCCTGGTTCTACCTCTCAGTCAGTTAATCCTGGCTTAAGCATGCTAGCAGCTGCTTATGCAATTTTGTCTTTTGTTTTTTCATTTGGTTCTTTGTTACAGGCCTCATAGTGCACATTTAATTTTGTTGAGCTCCCAGTTGCTCATGTCCTTCTCTTGTATCTCATCCCCCCTTCCTCCCCTGATTTTACCTTAAATCACTATATCGGCAATTGTGGATGTTATTTTTGAGCCCTATTTGCGTATGGGACACCTATCCGGCTGGAAGGTGCTATTAGTGTATTGCTGAAAAGCACTATTATGTTAATTATGTTCTATACTGGTTTACAGACCTGGTTTATGCGGACTTCCATGTGCATTGATCACATTAGGGTTTTCAGTGCCCATGTTGGCCAGGTTTACAAATTTTCTTATAATGTTACTGGACTGGCCTCCCTGGCCACTATCCACTGTTTTCTTTTTTTTATTTCTTTTTATGTTGTATTTTTTATGCTTATCACTAGAGGGCGATGCCTCCACATAACGCTGCACCCTCTTATATAGTTAACCTTATCTACCAATGTTACCCATGGGACCCCTCCTCTGGTCACGAGTTCACTCACTCACCTTGTACATCATACCCCTTACCACTGTATTCTTACTATTGCTATACCTATATATTTATCTGCATCCTCCTCAAATTGTAGACAAATCTTATACCATTTCCATAAGATTTGTTCCCATATCCGTTTGTTACAAGAAATACATTTTCGTTCTGATAAAGTACCTCAAACGCCCCTTAATATTACCCCACTTGGTTCCTTAGTACCAACCCATCTGCTAGATCGAAATGTGTCTCTGTAGCCTTCCACCACTCATTCACACCTGAAGTTTTAGATTCAATGATTGATCCATTAGGCAGGTGTATTTTTTTAAAAACTGTCCTATATGCAATTTTTACTATTGTTAACATATGCTCTTACAATCAGGATCAACATAGTTTCCTCTCTTCACTGATGTCCTGGCTTGAGTCCTTCAGTACCACAAATGTGATTTTTGGTGGGGATCTCAATGCTGCTCTGATTCCACGCCTTGACTCCTCCTCGGGCAAGTCCTCAATATCTCCTGCTTCCTTGACAAAAATTTGAGCTCTATTTGCTAAGTTGTCAGGCAGGGACTACACGTATTTTTCCCCAGCTCACTCAATTTACAGCTGGATTGACTACATATAATGGTCTCCCCCAATCCCTTTTGGACCTTATGCCCTCTGCCTCTATTGGTTTGAAACTATGGTCAGACCATAAGGGTTCCATTATCTAAATGATAATTTGCAATCTGACTCAGTCTGTTCTCAGGCAATAATCCAGACGATTAGGGACTTTATTAACGATCATAAAAAGGATTAAACTAATGCTCTTACTAAATGGGAGGCATTAAAACGCATCGTAAGGGGGATATTTTTCCAACATGGTGCTGTAATTCGGACATTACCCAACTTTTCTCTAAAATAACTGCGCTTGAACGTACACGGACGCTGCCTTAATGCTTCAACACTACTGGAACTAATACCCATCGAGATCTATTGCGACTTCTTGCAGAACGATTGTTGGTAGCTAGAGATAAAGGATGATATTTTCACTATTCACAAGCTAATCAGTGTGGTAAACATCTCGCCCGGATTCTCCATCCCAGACAGAACCGTTTGAGGATCCCATTTATTCTCTCCCCTACCAATACTAAAAAATATGCCAATGCTGACATTGCAGAGGAATTTCGGTCATACTACTCTTCGTTGTATAACCTACCTCCTCTGACCCCGTCTTTCTCTCTTTCTGCTCACCCTCTAGACTTGCAGGCTTATATACACGAGGCAGCATTGCCCACCATCCCGACTGTTGAGGCAGAAGAATTAGAATCTATCGCTGAAACAGAATTTTTACAGGTAATTAAGAGCCTTAAGAAGACCCCTCTATATGCAGTAACTACAGACCTATCTCTTTGTTAAACATAGATTTAAAACTTTTTGCCAAACTTATAGCGAATCGATTGTCCCCCCATTTTCCCATTAATCATACATGGAGATCAGGTAGGCTTTGTCCCTGGACGAGAAGCCAGGGAAAACACTACAAAAATCCTACATCTTATTTCCTTCACTCAGAAACATCATATCCCTACATGCCTTCTCTCTTGCGACACGGAAAAGGCCTTTGATAGGGTTAACTGGTCTTTCCTTAGTCAATCGTTATCCCAAATAGGACTAGGTCCCAAAATGCTCAACTCTATTATGTCTTTATATTCCTCGCCCTCTGCCACGGTTCTAGTCAACGGGATAAAATCTGAACGGTTTTCAATAACTAATGGTACCAGACATGGGTGCCCCCTCTCCTATTTGCCATAGTAATAGAACATCATGCACAAGCTATAAGATCAAATCCCTCCATTAACGGCCTACAGAGGACTTCAGCACACTGCACGCTCTCTCTATGCTGACAACCTCCTCCTTTATGTGACACAACCGCACATTAGCAGAAATTCAAAGATTCAGTGCATTAAGTAATTTTAAACTGAAATTGTCTAAAACAGAAGCCCTTAACATCTCCCTGTCCGCTCTTACACTTTCTTCCCTCCAATCCAACTTTCAATTTCGATGGCAATCGAGAGCCATCACCTATTTGGGCACCGCTATTCCAGCACGTACACAGGATATATACAGACTGAACTACAGCTCCCTTCTCACAAAGATTAGGAGACTGACTGAGGCTTGGCATGACACCTCGTCCTCTTGGTTTGGGCGTATTAACATACTGAAGATGGATGTCCTCCCTAAGATGCTATATCTTTCCCAAGCCCTACCCATAACGTTATCCACTGTTCGTTCATACCAGAAGTGACGTAGTGACCTACGTCACTACGTCACTTTCGGTACGAACGAACAGTGGATCGCAGAGAACACGGCGTCCCTGGTTGCACCTGCATACAACGCTGAATATTCAAGATAACACATGTGAGTTTTTATGGCATTTTTGATTAAATCTATACATAACGTACTATGCAAGATTGGGTCTATTTCTTGATTTTCCTGTATACCTGGGATTGAAGCGGAGGTGGAGAACAACAAAGGCTGTCACTGCTACAGGGCATATACCCCTTCAGTGGGGAGTGCTGTCCGGTGAGTGAATACACGGAGTGTAACACCGGTAGCACTGCGGCATTGTAGTGGTGGTAGCATACTAATACCATACAAGTTTGGAGGTGGACGGTCACGGTTCACATTGTAGAGCACTAAGGTAAGTTCTGTAATTATACGCAAAAATAGACCCACTATGTTATAAATTTTGGTTCACTTAGGTTTGTTACAACTGTTTTTACCTAGATAAATCAATATGTTGTTCAGGTAGTCGGTTCACTATTTCACGGCTCACGAATAAGTGTTATCATGAGGTTTCCACGATCTCTACACACCTGTCAGAAACAACTTATTAAGTGTACTTTCTGGTTCCCTGTGAGAGAAATTTGAGATGTTACACTTGGCACTGGCAGGTGGAGGTTTGAACATACCATAATCATACGATGGTGGTGATGTTACGGCGTCACGATGGCCACAATGTGAGGCACATAAGTGAGTGGCCTGTCGTGAGGGGTGACTTCCCCATATACGGGACATCGTCACTGTCGGAAACAACA
>BLSH010383449.1:2344960-2364792 GCA_018402905.1 Glandirana rugosa | reverse complement strand
AAACACAATAGAGCAAACCTGCATGTAAGAGCTCCAGATGCTGAAGCACAGAAGCATCCATCAGAATATAACCAGGATCCTGGGACATGTCTGAACCAGACAGCTAAAGTCCTTGCACACCAAGTAAGCAAAAATGGCTGAATTATTCCCCATAAACTCACACAAAATAGCAGAGAACTAATATGTAGATAAGCAAGATGAGTTTGTCCCCCTCTGAGGAAGGCAGTGACTCACACAGGGGACAGAGGTCTAGGTTATTGGTGTCAGAACACGTAGGGGGTGCATTGCAAACTAGCCCCTCAACCCAGAACGGTTAGCAAGGTTGCAAGCTGGCAAGGCCTAAATAGATTATGATCCGCTATAATATTACTGCAAGTTAGGTATTCTCACAAGCAATAATCATGATACACTAAAAGGGATAATGCGGTCTGTGACTAGTCACTTAGAAAGAGCAGGGAGCCCAATCATGTTCTGAAGGATCAGAGTATTAAAGTTGACTTCAAGTTGGTGGGAGAGAGTGAGCCAGCCTGCAAGTGTGGTCCAAAATGGAACACACATATGTAGTACAAGTCCCCAGAAAGAAGTCTATACAACCTCAGGAACTACGACCAGGCAGTGAACCTGGTAAAGGCAACAAATTTAAATGTGTCACAGCGCTAAAACACATAAAATTGTTTAAGCACCTCTCAAACCGGCAACAAAAAAGTGTCAGAGCTGGCGCTCCTAAGATCTAACCCTTTGGGAACTCAAATCAGTAATTCAGGCTCACAGAAGGGCCAAAGCCATGATTTACCACAGTGGTGATTTACCACCAGATAGATAGGAAGGAGACAAGCCCCATTCAGCAGTCTTTACCCTCCCAGTGGACACACACCCCAAGGAGTCTTCAGGGACAGTGTTCCCCTGCATGGATGAATTACAGCCCTGGATCTCTAAAGCCCTCTGCAGGTAACTCATCACATCAAGGGTGTCTAGGTGAGCGTATAAGGCAGATTCCAGTGCTTGAAGAGGCATATTACAGGGTGCTCTACTTCTTCCCATCTGAGTCCAAGTATGGCTTCCAGGGCAAAGCCAAGGATTGTAAGATTAGGAAGCTGCAAATATGACACCCAGTGGCTTCGTATCAACAGAAGAATCCTGACAGTAGAAAAAAATCTGGATACAGATAATTAGAAGAAATAAGGAATGGTTTGCTTCTCTTAGAGAAGAGAGACAGGTCTGTTCTAAGCACACTAGCAAAAAAATAGGATTTTATTAAGAACTTACCGTAAAATTCTTTTCTCTGAGTTCATTGACAGACGCAGCCTCTATTCATGACACGTGGGTTATGTACCTTTTACTAGGAGTAGACTAGGCAGAACGAAAGTTCAAAAAGCAAAGCTGGCCCCTCCCAAGGGGGCCGTTCTTATTCAGCACATAACCCCTCAGCCCTGCATAGCATATCAGTTCGTAACCGAGGTCCGCTTAATCATAACCATCATAATAGGTTATGATTAAGCGGACCTCCGTTCCGCGAAACGCGTTAACCCTTTCACAGCTTTGATGTTCTTTCTGCCTGACTGTTACTGGAATATGGGTTCACAATAAATCAGCTACTTTGTGCTTTGGATTTTGAGTGCGGTCCTTTTCTTCTGATATTACCTGTAGTCTTGGACTGGCGGCTTTCTGGATCCGCACCTGTATCTCAGCACTCTTTTGATGCAGCACACCTGAGCGGGCCAGCCCTCTCCCTCCTCTTCAGACAGTACAAACACAACATCGAGGGGTGGGTGCTGCGTCTGTCAATGAACTCAAAGAAAAGGATTTTACGGTAAGTTCTTAATAAAATCCTATTTTCTCTTACGTTCATTGACAGACGCAGCCTCTATTCATGACACGTGGGGACGTCCCAAAGCAGTGTCAAACAGAGGGGTGGGCAAACAATAACAACTGTACCCACAGAAAGATCTCGGGAGGCGCCAGCCGCGCCTACACCGTAGCCCCCTGCACACCTGAGACACCGATGCTTGGTGTCTAAACGCCCAGGAAGTGCTAATCGCCCTGGTGGTATGAGCCGTGATCGGAAAAGGGGGTTCTTGTCCCCGAACAGTATACGCATGGGTCACGGTCTGTTTGATCCAGCGTGAAACAGTGGCCGACGAAGCCGCCAACCCTTTGCGCGGCCCATCCGTCAGCACAAACAGCGCATCCGACTTCCTAAAAGGAGCCGTAGCTGCCAAATACACTCGCAATGCTCTTGCCACATCCAAGGAATGCAAGGCAATCTCCTTAGGGTGAGAAGGGTGCGGACACAAGGAAGGGAGGACAATGTCCTCATTAGTGTGAAAAGAGGATGCTACCTTTGGAAGGAATGAAGGAGACGGGCGCAGCACCGCCTTATCCTTATGTAGGACCAAATAAGGAGACCTACACGACAAAGGTGCCAATTCAGACACCCGCCTAGCGGATGTGATAGCCACCAAGAAGGCGACCTTCTGAGACAGCAATTGTAAGAGAATATCTCTGATCTACTCATAAGGCGGTTTCTGCAGTACAGAAAGTACCAAGTTCAGATCCCACGGTGCCAAGGGTGACCGTACCTGAGGAGCCACATGATGTACACCCTGTACAAATGTATGGATCAAAGAATGCGTCGCCAAAGGACGCTGAAAGAGAATCGCCAGAGCGGAGATCTGGCCCTTGAGAGTGCTCAAAGCCAACTTTTGCTCCAGGACTTGTTGAAGAAAGGCCAGCAACCGGAAAACTGCAAAGGAACGGGGGTTCCAACCCCCTGACTCGCACCAGGCAATATAGGCCTTCCAGGTGCGATGATAAATCTTGCGCGAAGTACACTTGCGTGCCTTAAGCATAGTGGGGATCACTGACTCAGAGACCCCCCTGTCCCTCAACACCTGGGACTCAATAGCCATGCCGTCAAACCCAGCGATGGTAAAGCAGGAAGCAAGATGGGGCCCTGCGACAGTAGATCTTCGCGAAGCGGAAGTCGCCAGGGAACGTCTGTTACCATCCGCACCACATCGGCGTACCAAGGGCGCCGAGGCCAATCCGGAGCCACCAGGATTATCGGGATTCCCTCCACTTCTATCCTGCGCAGCAACCGCGGTAGAAGCTTGAGAGGAGGAAAGGCGCACAGAAGCCTGTACCGGGACCACCAGAGCATCCGAGGCTGCCGCCAACGGGTCCCTTGACCTGCTCACGAAGGTCTTCGCCTTGTGATTGAATCTGGACGCCAGGAGATCCACATCTGGCCTGCCCCACATTTCGCAAATCTGGCGAAAGACCTCTGGATGCAGGGACCACTCTCCCTGGTCCAACTTCTGGCAACTTAGGAAGTCCACCTTCCAATTTTCTACGCCCGGAACGTAGATGGCGGAGATTGCCGGCACCTGAAGCTCTGCCCACTTTAGGATGTGGGCTGCCTCTGCCGCCGAGCTTCTTGTTCCGCCTTGATGGTTCACGTACGCCACGGCCATGGCGTTGTCCGACTCAACCCAAACCAGGAGGCCGCACAGCCTCGCCGACCAGCGGAGGAGACAAAGCTTGATTTTCCTCAGCTCCAACACATTGATAGGAAGTCCAGACTCCTGCGTTGACCAACGGCCCCGAGCCGATAGGTTCCCCAGGACTCCTCCCCAGCCCGAGAGACTGGCATCCGTCGTGACTATCGACCAATTTAGAGGAAGAAACGACTTCCCCAGGGTCAATGCCAGGGCCTGAAGTCACCAAGCCAACGACCCCCTGGTCAGATGATCCAGCCGGATCAGATGGTCCAGAGACGAGGGTGACCTGTCCCACTGCAGTAGTATCGCTCGCTGCAGAAGCCGGGTGTACGGTATTGCCTCGAAGGACGAGACCACGTGTCCCAACACCCGCATGCAAAAACGTAAGGAGGACCACCGTCGTGACAGGAGGGTCCGCACTGCTACTTGCAGTGCCAGCAACTTGTCTGGAGGTAAAAATACCTTTGCCTGCACTGTGTCCAATGTCAGACCCAGATATTCGAGGCGACAGGACGGGGTCAATGTCGACTTCTGTAGGTTGATCAGCCAACCGAAGTCCCTCAGTGAGGTCAGGGTGACAGTAACATTGTCCTCCAGAGCCTGCGCTGACTCCGCGTGCAGGAGGAGATCGTCCAGGTAGGCTACCACGGCAATGTCCCTCTGCCGCAACAGAGCGAGCACCGGGGCCAGTAACTTGGTGAACACCCGCGGCCGAGGGGAGAGCCACAAACTGGTAAGGAAGGTCCCCCACAGCAAATCACAGGAAGCGCTGGTGCCCGACATAGATGGGAATGTGTAGATATGCGTCCTTGATGTCCAGGGACGCCAGCCAATCCCCTTGGTGCAGGGCGGCCACGACCAAACGGACTGAATCCATCCTGAATTTGCGCGTCTTCACAAAGTGATTGAGCGCTTTCAAGTCCAGAACAGGCCTGCCCCCCCCCCCTTCTTTGGTACCACAAAGAGGTTTGAATAGAAGCCACGGAATCTCTCCGCCGGAGGGACTGGCACAATCACCCCCTATTCGGACATCAGCCGCACAGCCCCTAGCAGAGCTAGCCGACGCTTAAATTAAACGGGAAGAACCTGTCCGGGGGCCGGGTGCTGAACTCTTTCTTGTACCCGCAGGACACCACCTCCCGCACCCACCTGTCGGAAATGTGGGCGGGCCAACGGTCTGCGAACCCCAGAAGTCGGCCCCCTACCAGAGAATCGGGCGGGGGCAACCCATTATGTGGAGGAGGACTTATCCTCCGTCTTTTGTGCTTGTGTTGCCAGGGACGCTTACCAGAGCCCGAGGCAGACTTGCCGGGCCGGGAGTTCCTGCCAGCCTGACCGGGCGCACGAAAAAAACGTTTCTGCCCAGAGGGCTAAGGTCCCTGTTTGCGGCGCTGGTCACACCGCTTGGGTGCTTGAAACGTACTCTTCCTTCCAGTGAAATACTTAATGATTTCATCCAATTGGGGCCCAAAAAGCCGGCTACCTTGAAAGGGAAGATCCACGAGACCTTTCTTGGACGCGTGATCACCTGACCAGCGTCGCAGCCACAGCAGGCGTCTGATAATGATTGCGAAAACCGAAATTTTTGACATCGGTACCAAGTCCAGAGCTGCGTCACAAAGGTAACGAAGCCCTTGCACCAGCTGGTCTGCTCGCTGCACGGATTCAGGTGAATTTACGCCGCCCCGGGCCTCACTCCACTCTATCGCACACTCCGTGAGCGACTGAGATACCATGACAGATGCCAAGGCCGGTCGCCTGGCTGCCCCCGCCACCAAAAACAGTGCCTTAGACACTGCCTCCGCCCGCCTATCCGGGAGAAGAAACGGTCGGTTCAGCCGCCATTGCGCCACCGCCAGAACACTTGTGAGGCCTACCAGCCATCACCCCCTGCAAAGCCTCAGGATTGCCCAGTAGGACTCAGCAGCGCCGCCCCTGCACCCCAGGGAGAAAGCCAACAATACTTGCGGAACCCTATGCCACTGTGTGCCCCAGGAGGCTGCCACCGTCTGCCAATGCCACCAGATGTGCCGCTGCCCGAGCTGCTGATGCTGATAGTCTTGCTGCCGCTGCGTTCCCGGAAGGAATGGCACCAAAAGCACATGGAAAACTCCCATACAGGGAGACCAACCAAAAATTGCTGCCGACAAACACTAGAGGTCAAACACCTCCAAAATGGCTGCGTCCGCGGCTCCGGGAAAATGGCGGCCGACACCGCCAAAATGGCGACGGCCACATGGCATGCGACGGAACGGTTCGTGGAGCGATCCGAGCGTGTGTAGCAGGCGAGCAGCGGCGGGACTGGCAGTGGAGTGGGCGGGTGTGCGGGGGGGGGACATGACAGGGACCAGTGGGCCTGAACCCCCCCACCGTAATGGTACTGCTAGTCACCCCCCCTCCGCCCCAGGGGGGAGGGGGGTGTCACTCACCCATCCAGATGGGTGTAGCGGGTAGCCACCCGGTGCAGACCTTCCTCCCCCCAGGCGGGGAGGGATGCTGCTGGCCAAGCGACCCCTGGAACCGGCCATAGCCTGGACACTGGGCACGCAAGGTGGGACCTTTAACCCACCGGCCGCCCGCACGGAATGGGCAGGATGTGGCGGACCCCGCCAGTGCTAAGGGTGGCTTGCATCCGTCGGCTGTGCTGGGGAAATGGCAGGACCTTTGAACATCCACGTGGTCCCCAGCCAGCTACTTGATTGCAGTCTTCATCAGAAGGCTTGCGCAAAAAGAATAAAAGAAAAAAGGAAAAAACTTTATGGGAACCGCAGTTCCCAGCAGGGAACCAGGTCTAACTCCTTGCACTAGGCAGAAGAAAACTGATATGCTATGCAGGGCTGAGGGGTTATGTGCTGAGTAAGGACGGCCCCCTTGGGAGGGGCCAGATTTGCTTTCTGAACTTTCGTTCTGCCTAGTCTACTCCTAGTAAAAGGTACATAACCCACGTGTCATGAATAGAGGCTGCGTCTGTCAATGAACGTAATAGAAAAGAGGTCTGCTGGAAGTAGAAGGGGTGGCAATGGGCTGCCCCTTACAGCTCTTGTCTGCAAGTGTCTATACTCTTAAAAGAAGCTGAATAACCCAATGTATCTAAGTCTCCTGTAATGTATAATTAAGAAAGCACATCTTGTGCTCTGTTCTGAATTAGACTTACTGTTAGTGGGACCAGACATTCCCTTATTTAAGTGGATAAATATCCTTAACTTCTACTGTCCACACAGAGCAACAGACAGAGGAACAGCAGTTGACACAGCTTAAAATGTACATAAAGACAACATTTTTTAAAAGACAGAGAATGGAATGGTTAAGACCCTGGTTGTTTTCCTGTTGTTTTTGCCTGTGTCTTGTAGGGTAAATTTCCCTTCACTTCCTGTCCCAGAAGCACAAAAAGGAAGAAAGATAAAGTATTCTTTAAACTAGGGGAAAACACCCCTTAGATAGTTACAGAAAGACGCTTCTTTACTGGCATATTTACCAATTACCCTCATCTCTTATTTCAGGGACATATCTAAAATTCTGGATTTATCATCATCTTTCTATACTGGAGAAAATAGTTACTAGGACAAATATTAAGGATGCATTTTCCCAGCAGTTTACCTAAGTCTTCATGTATTCAAAACTATAAAAGGTTTGGCTTTACATACAGCAGATTTTAACCATAAATTAAGTCCCATGTAATTAAATAACACTTAATGAAATAGCAGCACAGAAAAGGTTGTCCTTGATTATAAAGCCATTTTGTGGTAGCTGTTTTTAGATAAATGTATTACTTTTAAAAGTTTAAAATAGAACATAGGTTCACTTTAAGTTAAAGCAATTAAAAATCATTGGCTGTAGTTTTTTTCACCTACTTGGAGGAATGAATTCTTCCAGCTCTTTGCTCTGGGAAAAAAAAGACAGGAAGATGAGAATTCCTTGGGCTAAAGCACAGCTGTGTGAACTCGCTATTTAGCTTATGATGCCAATAGTAATTTTTGCAAGCTTGTATTAGTCAATAGACAGCTAAAAAGAAAAGTCTCAAAACAGTCCAAGTCGTCCAAATCAAATTACCTTATGTGTTACTGTCCCAATGCTTGCCATATAATCAGTGCAAAATATTAGAAATGTGAACAGTTACAATTAGTTTGACTGGTAACAGCAGTCTAAACAATCATGAGCCCTGAAAGGACCACAAGTAAAATTTGAGACCTGCCAGAGTGATCAGCCTTAACCACTACAGACAAAAAAAAAAAAAAAAAAAAGAGGAGTCAAACAGGCTGTGGATTGGGATAACTGGGATAATTAGAGCACAAGCGTCAAAACTTGGATTTTACAAATCTAGTAGCAGAGATGTCTTTGTCTCCAATGGACAGAGGGTTGGAGGGCTGGACTAGGGATACTGTGAAATTGGTTTTGTTTAAAATGTACAACTTAAATAACATGTGAGGTTGGAAACTAAGCAGACCCAAACATTTTATGTTGCATTCAGGCGACTCTCCTGGCTTCCAATCCTCTGAGAACTTAAATTATCCAATAAGGACATTTATTGTTTTCTTGTTGCTCTTAGGTCTTCAAATTAAGTCTCCAAAATGAATAATTGCAGTTTTTACTGGGCCCTCTTAAAAAGACTATCATATTTAGGGTTATTTCTGCACTATAGTGGTTTTGCTGCAGGTTGCCTGCCCCAATGATTCCATATTTTTTGAGGATTGAACCTTCCCACCTACAATCTGTATAATAATGTTCTTCCAGCACGATGCCCTGTGATTAAGGACAAGTTAAAAAATGTTCTCCCCGTTAGCCAAAACTTAGCGCAGCTCCTGGTTACCAATCCCGGATGTCAGTGAAAGTCGGGGTCCCCGCTGACATCAGGAGTGGTTACTGATCATATGAACACCATGTCAGCTCTGACAAAGTAATCACATGCTGGTTCCATTCACAAGAATGAAAACCTTTAGCCATACATAGACACATATGGACACACCATAAACTGCATACAGTGTCTTGCGAAAGTATTTGGCCCCCTTGAACTTTGCAACCTTTTGCCACATTTCAGGTTTCAAACATAAAGATATAAAACTGTAATTTTTTGTGAAGAATCAACAACAAGTGGGACACAATCATGAAGTGGAACGAAATTTATTGGATATTTCAAACTTTTTTAACAAATAAAAAACTGAAAAATTAGGCGTGCAAAATTATTCAGCCCCTTTACTTTCAGTGCAGTAAACTCTCTCCAGAAGTTCAGTGAGGATCTCTGAATGATCCAATGTTGACCTCAATGACTAATGATGATAAATAGAATCCACCTGTGTGTAATCAAGTCTCCGTATAAATGCCCTGCACTGTGATAGTCTCAGAGGTCCGTTTAAAACGCAGAGAGCATCATGAAGAACAAGGAACACACCAGGCAGGTCCGAAATACTGATGTGGAGAAGTTTAAAGCCGGATTTGGATACAAAAACATTTCCCAAGCTTTAAACATCCCAAGGAGCACTGTGCAAGAGATAACATTGAAATGGAAGGAGTATCAGACCACTGCAAATCTACCAAGACCTGGCCGTCCCTCTAAACTTTCAGCTCATACAAGGAGAAGACTGATCAGAGATGCAGCCAAGAGGCCCATGATCACTCTGGATGAACTGCAGAGATCTACAGCTGAGGTGGGAGACTCTGTCCATAGGACAACAATCAGTCGTATACTGCACAAATCTGGCCTTTATGGAAGAGTGGAAAGAAGAAAGCCATTTCTTAAAGATATCCATAAAAAGTGTGGTTTAAAGTTTGCCACAAGCCACCTGGGAGACACACCAAACATGTGGAAGAAGGTGCTCTGGTCAGATGAAACCAAAATTAAACTTTTTGGCAACAATGCAAAACGTTATGTTTGGCGTAAAAGAAACACCGCTCATCACCCTGAACACACCATCCCCACTGTCAAACATGGTGGTGGCAGCATCATGGTTTGGGCCTGCTTTTCTTCAGCAGGGACAGGGAAGATGGTTAAAATTGATGGGAAGATGGATGGAGCCAAATACAGGACCATTCTGGAAGGAAACATGATGGAGTCTGCAAAAGACCTGAGACTGGGACGGAGATTTGTCTTCCAACAAGACAGTGATCCAAAACATAAAGCAAAATCTACAATGGAATGGTTCACAAAAACATATCCAGGTGTTAGAATGGCAAAGTCAAAGTCCAGACCTGAAACCAATCGAGAATCTGTGGAAAGAACTGAAAACTGCTGTTCACAAACCCTCTCCATCCAACCTCACTGAGCTCGAGCTGTTTTGCAAGGAGGAATGGGCAAAAATTTCAGTCTCTCGATGTGCAAAACTGATAGAGACATACCCCAAGCGACTTACAGCTGTAATCGCAGCAAAAGGTGACGCTACAAAGTATTAACTTAAGGGGGCTGAATAATTTTGCACGCCCAATTTTTTAGTTTTTTATTTGTTAAAAAAGTTTGAAATATCAAATAAATTTCGTTCCACTTCATGATTGTGTCCCACTTGTTGATTCTTCACAAAAAAATTACAGTTTTATATCTTTATGTTTGAAGCCTGAAATGTGGCAAAAGGTCGCAAAGTTCAAGGGGGCCGAATACTTTCGCAAGGCACTGTATTTGTAGGCTTGTGAATACATACTCCATGGGACTTTTTGAACTGACCCTATGTTTTTGCTATAGCTAGCATGCAGTTAATGTATGCAGTACTTTGGCATTTAGGTCACAGAGGTAGCCCTTCAGGCAGGGTAATGAAGGGGAGGATTTTCCCTGAAACATTTTATAGCTTCTTCGGTCGTCACTTCCGGGGTTCCATTTTTGTCTATTTAATTGTAAAGACTTAACATTTTTTACTTTAATGTATTCTCTGCAATGTAAAAAATGTCCGAGTGCTTGTATCACCCCAAATATTTACTAAGTCCTCACTCACTTCAAGTACTATGCTGTAGCAGCTCTCTCCCTGCTTTCACAGAACAAAGAGGCAGCAGTGGGAGCCATTGGCTCCAAGCTGCCATCAATCAAATCTTGTGAGCAGAGAGGGGGGTGGACGCACACAGCCCGGCTCAGGAGAGAGCCAGCAGGTGCATCACAATAGGAAGTGGCGTCCTACAGTGGCGCACGGAGGAGGAGACAAGATTGGTGGCTTTCCCACAAATAGCGCTTTTTTTGTGGTATTTGATCACCTCTGCATTTTTTATTTTTTGCGCTATAAACAAAAAATGCCGATAATTTTGAAAAAAAACCCAAAAAACATTTTTTACTTTCTGCTATAAAACATAGCCAATAAGAAAAATTGAAAAAAAAAATCAAAATTTCTTCATCAATTTAGCTACATATTTTTGGTAAAAAAAATCCCAATAGGGGTATATTGATTGGTTTGCGCAAAAGGTATAGCGTCTGCAAACTATGGGATATTTTTATTAAAAAATGTTTTATTAGTAATGGTGGTGATCAGCAACTTATAGTGAGACTTTGATATTGCGGCGGACATTCTGACACTAGCGGACACTTTTTGGGGACCAGTGACACTAATACAGTGATCAGTGCTAAAAAAAAAATATGCACTGCCACTGTACTGACACTGGCTGCAAAGGGGTTAACATCAGGGGCGATCAAAGTGTGTGCCTAGCTAGTGTTTTTGTGCAGTATGGGAGGCGCTTTTACTAGAAGAAGACATGGATCCTTGCCCCTGCTTCTCAGGAACACAGGATCCATGCCTTTCCTACTGAAAGAACGGGCATCTGCCTCGTTTACATAGGCAGACCGCCATTCTGCCTCTATACCGAAGGATTGGCAGGTCCACTGTGCTCGCTAATCAGCTCCCCTTGTGCAATCACAGCAGGAGCAAGCCACCGGCGGCGTGCATTTGCGCCCTGGAAGAGACGGATCACGTGTATATAGATGTTGACCGACGCAGATGTGCCGCCATGTAGCAGTGAAACTGCTACAGGGCGGACCTTAAGCGGTTAAAGCACTAGTAAACCACAGGTGGTTTAAAAAAAATTTCCTTGCAAGGCAATGCCATAATGTGCTAGTAGCTTCGCATACTAGCAAATTATGAAAAACTTACCTTAGAACGAAGCCCTCCAGCACCACGATGTCACCAATGAGACGGCTGACATCTTCCCCAGTCTTCCTTCTGGGTTTGTGGCCCTCCATCTACATGAGCGGTTGGTGGAGCGATGAAGTCGCATACGTGCGGAAGCCACTGTTTACAGCACGGGGTCTGAAGGTCCGGCACTGTAAGCCGGACCTTCAGAGCTCATGCGCCGGTGATGTAATCGGCTGCATACACTCTGAATATCTCCTAAACTGTGCAAGTTTAGGAGATGTTCACAGTACCTACAGGTAAGCCTTATTATAAGCTTAACTTTAGGTATGAGTGGACAGTTTATTACCACTTTAACAAACACATGCTGAAAAGGGTTAAAAGAGAAGTATGGCCAACGCTTCTCTTGTAGGTCACAGAAGTGCACTTACTTTTGTCCTCCTGTGATCCAGAAAGACATGGCAGAGCTACTCCAGGCTTTAGAAGGACCCCAAACATACAAACATATTGTCAGGATCCACCCAGGTGCCCAAATAACAGCTGGCCTGGTCTCTCAGCTCACAGCTGAAATTCAAAACAAACTGCTCCCTCCCCTTCTCAAGCCATGCGCTCCAGTGAGTGCTGGTGGGCAGAATGGAGAGCGGTGACTGACAGTCACCATTCTTCAATCCGAAGAGCAACTGAGCAATCAACAGTTACTTGATCGGTCAGTTCTTGGGCTTAGAGCCGATGTGAGACTGTTGCATCATCAGATCGAGGCTTCCGCATAGAGATAAGAATGAACGTTTGTTTTTTTTGTTACCCCAGTTCCTTCTTTCATAGCATCTGAATGTGCAAAAGAAATGGGAAGAATGTGGATAGGATACATTGGGGATGAGTTACTAAAACTGGAGGGCAAAATCGGGTGCAGCTCTGCATGGAAACCAATCAGCTTCCAGGTTTTTTTTGTCAAAGCTTAGTTGAACAAGCTGAAGTTAGAAGCTGATTGGCTACCATGCAATTTTACACTTGTCCACTTTTAGTAAATCAACCCCAATAAGTAGGGAGGCAAAACTCAAACTCAAAAAGAACATTCTACACATACTGGAAAGTTTAGCGGTTTTCCAACCCATCAACTGTACTCCCAAATAAATCAATATTTTGCTATTTCAAAAGCAAGGGGAAAAAGCCTAAAGTCACTAAAGCACCAAAAACAGCAGAGAGAATATTTATTTTTATTGCTTCTGATAGTTTGCATTGACAGAGAACTGGAGAACCAAAAAGTCAATCCCATTTAAACCTAGTTTAATTAATTTTATTTAAAGCCCCTCTGTATATCATAGTGGGGTTAAAGCTTGTTTGGCTGTACTTCTCCTGTGGATCACATGAGTGCAGTGGGTTCTGCACTCCTGTGACCTGTTTTCTCTGGTTGAGGTCAAAGAGCCGGTCCAGGCTCGGGAAAGATCGCGACCATATGGTCATGATTCACCCACATGCCTGGACTGGAACCCGGCTCAACCTCTCAGCGAGCCACTGAGAGCCTGAGCTGGCAGCTCCCGAAACCCCCATAGCCCAGAGCTCCGGTAAGCGCGCAGAGGGGGGGCAGAGCAGACTGCGGTGACAGTCATCAGCTTTCTGCTCAGGGAGCTGTATGAACCGAGCAATTGGTGGTGTTTGATGGCTCGGTTCTCAGCCTTAGAGGCAACAGGGGGCCGATGCTGCATCCACCTAGACAAGTATAATTCTAAAAACAATTTCCATACTTCTCTTTTAAAGAAACTCACTTTTTATTGTTAATGTACTGCTCTTTGGCATATGTTCTCTAGCATAATAATTCTACTGCAATACAATTGGGGCTGGAGGATAGAACCACAGGGGCATCTGACACTCTCAAATGTGTTGAATACTAAAAAGACTGATGGAAGCTGCAGTGCTAGAACCAAGGAAATGTAGGAGACATAGGCCCCTGGAGAAGTGAGTCTCTAACTCACAAGCAATACAACTTAAAAGAGGACACCGAAATGTGCCCACTTGTACCATTATTAACATGTGTGTGCGCGCATGTCATAGGGACTTTAACTAGAGTAAAAACTTTTAGAACTTCTGCTACCCTTACCATCCCACAAATCATTGGGAATGCTGTAATTGGCTACTGAGTCACCTTCTCACACCCCTCACCTTCCTAAGATTCATCTGTTTCTGAAAGAAACTGTTCCACTTCTTCTTACGTACGTCAGGTGACTCCTCCTGTCCTCCATCAGAAGAATCATCCTCATCATATCTAGAAATGAGAAACAAGGATGGACACACACATTAAAGGGCAAACATTAACGATGGAGAAAAACAGCACAGCAATAGATCACCACGCTCTGCCAATCTGTAACATCTCCCGAACTTGTATAAATATGAACCAACACATTTTTCTTACCTGGCAAACCCATACCCCTTCCTTCCCCCTTCATAAAGGTCTGCGTTATAGCTAAATGGTCCAGACGGAGGTCCTGGTTGCTCAATGCAGGTTCTGCTTTTACTTAGGAGCAAGGTCTGTAACTGTTCAGTCTGTTTCTTCACCAGCTGAGGGTTTTTACAACAGTCACAGCACTTGTTACACTGAGGCTTTTTGTCACCAAAATATGATGCAATGACAGCATGGCGGCACCTGGAAAAGTAATGATAGGTCAGCTTTAGTGAGCAGAACATAAGGAATAATGCATACTGTAACTTCTCATACTTCATGAAAAGGCTGACTTTAACATCTAGGATCCTTCTACATGTGCCTGCAAAGTGTCTACTCCAAAAGAGAAAGAACTCTAGGTATATGCAATGCATGTAAGTGCTGTCCTATCAACTGGGGGTTTAAAATACACTGCTCAAAAAATGTACACTTTGAAAACACATCAGATCTCAAAGGGGAAATATATTATGCTGGATATCTATATACTGATATGGACTGGGTAATGTATTAGGAATGAAAGGATGCCACATTTGATGGAAATGAAAATTATCAACCTACAGAGGGCTGAATTCAAAGACACCCCGAAAATCAAAGTGAAGATATGTTGCAGCAAGCTAGTCCATTTTGCAGAAATTTCATTGCAGCAACTCAGAATGGTACTCAGTAGTTTGTATGGCCCCCATGTGCTTGTATGCAAGCCTGACAATGTTGGGGCATGCTCCTAATGAGACGACGGATGGTGTCCTGGGGTATTTCCTCCCAGATCTGGACCAGGGCATCACCAGGGGACCAGGGCATCACTGAGCTCCTGAACAGACTGCAGTGTAACCTGGCAGAGTCGGATGGACCGGCACAATATCCCAGAGGTGTTCTATTGGATTTAGGTCAGACGAGCATGGGAGCCATTCAATGGTATCAATTCCTTCATCATCCAGGAACTGGCTGCATACTCTCACCACATGAGGCCGGGCATTTCCTGCACCAGAAGGAACCCAGCACCAGCGAGTCCGACAATGGTTCCAAGGATTTAATCCTGATACCTAATGGCAGTCAGGGTGCCATTGTCTAGCCTGTAGAGGTCTGTGCATCCCTCCATGGATATGCCTCCCCAGACCATCACTGACCCACCACCAAGCTGGTTATTTGGAACAATGTTACTGGCAGCATAACGTTTCCCCACGTCTTCTCCAGACCCTTTCACGTCTGTCACATGTGCTCAGGGTGAACCTGCGCTCATCTGTGAAAAGCACGGAACCTGCCAATTCTAGTGTTCAATGTGGCGGACATGCCAATTCTGTGTTCAATGGCAAATGCCAATCGAGCTCCACGGTGCCGGGCAATGAGCAAAGAACCCACTAGAGCACCTTGGGCCCTCAGGCCACCCTGATGAAGTCTGTTTCTGATTGTTTGGTCAGAGACATTCACACCAGTGGCCTGCTGTTGTCAGGAGGAAAGTTAGTCAGGGAAAATTTCCTTCATGAAACATCGCATAGCAGAAAAATCTGATAGGGCTTCTAACCCTTCAACACTATCCAAAAGTCTTTGGCTTGACATATATTTTAAAGAGAATTTATGGCCAGGCTATGGACACATTTGCATGTTCTCAAAAAGTGTAAATGAGCTAGACAAAACGTTCAAATACCCCTGTAGCCACATTCACAGCAGAAGCGCTGGAGTTTATATTTCTCATCAGCTAGGCTCAGAAAAAGTGACTAAGGAACCTTCCAGTCTCCTAATCTCTGATATAAACACAAAGCATGAGCACTGGGAGGAAGGAGCTGGATGAGTTATGCTGTAAAAGGAAAAAAAAGACCTTGGAGTATGAATTGCTCTACAGTACCTGCACCAAAAATGTAATAGACCCACGTGCCACGGTACCACAATGCTGAAACCAAAGAACACCAATGAATACAAATCTGTCAAGAAATACCAGATAGAAAACTTGTGCTGCCACCCAACAAAGTGTAAAAACACTGAAATTAGTGATATGAACTATAAGGGGCGCTAGTGATTAACCGTTGTATCCCGCCAATACAAAATTGATCTATAAAACTATATATACAAACCATCTATCAAGAGCATAAATGAATATAAAGATTAATATATAATATCTGTTTCTACTGATTTTAAGTCTCCATACGTTTAATAAACCTGCTACACTATGTGAATTTTTCTTCTTTCTGGCACATATGGGAGACCCATAGGAGGAGAAATGTTAACAACCAAAGTCCGTTTTTCCTGATTATGCAAGGAGTGGAATCAAGCGCATATTCACCACCTTTAATTAAGTAGTCACTGGTGGTCTGGTGAGTGTTTAGCACAGGGTGTCACAGCACGGTGTGGAAAGAAATCTCAGATTGCATGTGGTTTATGGGCTTAATTTGCTTTTTGGACAACTCTTTTTGGACTGTTTTTTTCACAAATTTGATGGCACTTACTGTTTTGGTATCACCAAATTTATGATATGTTTAATTGATAGCCTCTGTAACTTACAGACTTTACTTTTGTTATGCATTGATTTGCACCACAGGAGTCATGAATTATTAATGCTATATTTATTAATTTTATATTCATTTATATAAGTGTTACTAAACCCAGGGCCCAGCATTCATTATATCTGGTCTCCCACAGTACAAAGAACATGGAAATGGAATAATTTTAGTAAATTTAAACTGCTAAATCCCTTTTCTCATCAGCAGTTAGAGCAGTCTTTTGACTTCTATCAGTGTCTGGTTAAAGCTTGTAGCAGGAGTTTTCATTCTGCACTGATTGTCCTATCAGGCTGCAGGACCCCTGACCCTCTGTCTGGACAGTTCCAAAAAACTCTCTAGCAAAACACACCAAACTGAGCATATGCAGCTTGTCCCTAGCTCGGTACGATCAGGGAATATATTGGGGACAGTGGAAGAAGGGGAGGATCACATAAGACAGGATCAAACAGCCTTTTTACACAATGCAGAGGATTAACCCCTTACGTTTTACAGTCAGCATAACAAGCATGCTTTACTGCATATACAGACTGATTTTACGGTTGTGGGTTCAGTAACGCTATAACCACTTAAGGACCGGAAGGATTTCCAGCTTTAGTACCGGAGCCCTTTTTGCGATTCGGCACTGCGTCGCTTTAACTGACAATTGCGCGGTCGTGCGACGTTGTACCCAAACAAAATTTGCGTCCTTTTTTTCCCACAAATAGAGCTTTCTTTTGGTGGTATTTGATCCCCTCTGCGTCATTTCTGATCGCCGCTATAAACAAAAGAAGAGCGACAATTTTGCAAAAAAAACCCAAATTTCTTACTTTTTGCTAAAATACAAATCCAAAAAAAAAATATAAAAAAACATTTTTTTTCACCGTTTTTGGCCGATTTATATTCTTCCTCATATTTGCGATAAAAAAAAAATTGCATTGGCGTTTATTGATTGGTTTGCGCAAAAGTGGTCGCGTTTACGGGTGATGAGAATTCATTTTTGGGGTTTTTATTTTTTTTTTATTTTTTACTAATAATGGCGGCGATCTGCGATTTTTTGCAGTACTGCGATATTTCAGCGGACATGTCGGACCATTTTGACACTTTTTTGGGACCATTGGCATTTATACAGCGATCAGTGCTATAAAAATGCACTGATTACTGTGTAAATGCCATTGACAGTGAAGGGGTTAACCTGCAGGGGGCGCTCTAAGGGTTAACTATCTTCCCTGGGCGTGTTCTAACTGTGGGGGGACTGCCCTAACAGGGGAAGGGAAGTGGTCACAGCCTTCATGTACAGGAAGGCTGTGATCACAGCCCTTCCCCCTCACACAGAGCAGAGGTCCGTGTTTACTTACACGGACCTCCGCTCCTTCGCTCCGGGGGGGCCATCGCGGGTAGCCGGCGGCAATCGAAGCCGCCGCACCCGCTCCCCGGCCCTCCCCGGACACAGTGAGCGCGCGCGCTCACTAGGCTCGATCACGCGGCCGCCGTCGTATGACGGCGATCCGCATTACAGAGCCACCTTGCCGCCGTCAATTGCCGATTGACGGTCGGCAAGTGGTTAAGTACCTGCAGCTAGCTTGTTTTAAAACAAATGTTCTGCTTTTTAAGAATATGTGAATGCTTGAATGTTCATAGCTTAAAGGAGTTGTAAAGGCAGAAGGTTTTATTTATCTTAATGCATTCTATGCATTAAGATAAAAAACCTTCTGTGTGTAGCAGCCTCCCCAGCCCTCCTAATACTTTCCTGAGCCCCTTCTCTCTCCAGCTATGTCCACAAATGTCTTAGACGTCCGGAACTCTCCTACTGATTGGCTGAGACACAGTAGCGGCACAATTGGCCCCCGCGGATGTCAATCAAAGTCAGTTAGCCAATCAGGGGGGAGGGGGCGGGGTCGGGTCTGGGCTCCATGTCTGAATGGACACACAGAGCTGTGACTAGGCTCAGGTGCCTCCTTGTTGTAGGGGCACCCGACAGGAGGGAGGGGCCAGGAGCATTGAAGAGGGACCCAAGAAGAGAAGGATCCGGGTTGCTCTGTTCAAATTCAAATGCACAGAGGAAAGGAGTATAACATGTTTGCTATTTTTTATTTTTTTTTAATCGAGACTTTACAATCACTTTAGTCACAAATTACACACCCTTCACTAAATAAGAATACCTTCTCATAAAAGGTGCCTTGGCAGTATGGAGTAGGCGCCATAGGAATAAAATCACTGGATTACAGGTAGGGAAACTTCAAGCAGCAAGGATGGAGAAACATATGGAAATAATATTTTTCAAAAGGGAGAAAAGGCATCACGTAACCACGTTCAGGGAGGTCATACCGGTAGCACAGCACATGCTAACATGAATCCCCCCTGTCTCATTCTAATGAAACACAAAGGCACAAACAATACTGCCCATAGGTGATGGTAAAACACACAGGAGGTTGTGCAATCAGATTGTAACGGGTAGGTTAACACCCAAAACGTTTTTGGTCTGTTAGTCACTGTATACTATCTATATATAAAAATGCTAATCAAATCAATAAGTGAAAGGTGTGCAGCTAGACACCGTTGTGTTCCCACATCTAATTTTATGAACAAAAAAAAGAGTGCAGATCCCACACTGATACAAAAATTAGGTATCATTTAGGCCCCTTTCACACACGTGTGACCTGAAAGTCGCCACGACTTGAAGCAATGCCTGTGTGATCTTGAGGTCTTTGGACCTCAAGTTGCATCAAAGTTGGACCAAAGTAGTGCATGGACTACTTTGAAGTCACACAGATATGAATGGTACTCATTGGAAATCACGGGATACGGCTGGTCATGCGACTTTGCAGTCCCAAGTCACACAAGTGTGAAAGGGGCCTTAATCATGTTGTACCTAATTTTCATATCAATATGGGCTTTGCAACAGGAGAGCGTCTCACCACAGTTCATATATTTATTAACCACTTCAGCCCCGGAAGGACTTGCCCCCAGGGCCGATCCTAGGGTCACAGGCGCCTGGGTGCAGAAATATTTCTGGCGCCCCCACATGGGCGTGGTTATCTTACTAACCCCTCCCCTTTACAAATGTTTCTATGGCCTATACTTTTAATCCATGTTGTACTAATTCCGGGGAAAGTGTGAACACACTGAACCCTGACGTTTCAGCGTACTGGTCGGCATAGGGCACTAAAGGTTACTCATGGTAAGTATAGACACACTGAAGTTTCATCAGGTACGTGATGAAACCAGGTTGAAACTACGTTGAACTCCAGGTTTCTGGAGTTCTAGTGTGTCCGTAACGAAGTTCAGCACCGCTGAAAGTCCAGTGTGCACACACTTTCCCCGGATTTACTATGGATTAAAAACATAGTCACACCCTAGACGTGAGAAAAAAAACAAGTATTTTAATCTACACCCT
>BLSH010383449.1:2301225-2318101 GCA_018402905.1 Glandirana rugosa | reverse complement strand
AAAAAAGCATGCCAGGTCAAAAAGACCTCACATCTCATATTTACAGTAAAATGCAAAAAAAAAAAAAAAAAGAATAATTTGAAAAAAATGGGCTCTTTAAGAGCATTGGGCGGAAGTGACTTGTGACGTCGCTTCCGCCCTGCCATGTTCTGGAGCCGAGTAAGCAGCTTCAGTCGCTCACTCGGCTCACGGACACTGGGGGGAGAGGAACTGATCATCTCCGCCGCTGCCGGCGGGTCCAGTCAGCGGCGGAGATGACCGAAAACCAGCGGGATGTGGGGGGCAGCTCTCCCGCCGCTGATAAAAGTAATCTTGTGGCGAAAAAAAAGATACCGGGGTTATGGTAGCTATCTGAGACCATAGCAACGGTATTCCACTTCAAACAGCCGCCGTAAAATGACGGTGGGCGGTCTTGAAGTGATTAAAGGGGTTGTAAACCCTTATGTTTTTTCACCTTAATGTATTCTATGTATTAAGGTGAAAAACCTTTTCAGTTGCAGCTCCCTCCCCAGAGCCCCCCTTTTACTTACCTGAGCCTGATCGTTCCCGTGCCGGGGAACGACCCTAGCAGGGGAGCTGCTGTCAATCAAGTCCAGTGACGCGGGAGCCGGGGGCAGGGCCTGTGGTCTGTATCAAGGGACGCAGAAACAGGACTCGGGAGCGCGCCCGCACGAGTGACCCCAGGGAAAGCGCTTCTGAAGAGGAGGAGCCAGGAGCATAGCTGGGGGACCCCAGAAGTGGAGGATCGGGGTCACTCTGTGCAAAACCGCTGCAGAGAGGAGGTGAGTATAACATGTTTGTTATTTTAAAAAAATAAAAACAACAAACCTTTAGTATCACTTTAAATGACAATTGCGTGGTCATGCTACGCTGTACCCATATGAAATTCCTAAAAAAAATTTCACACAAATAGAGCTTTCTTTTGGTGGTAATTTTGCACCCCTGGGGTTTTTTTTGCTAAATAAACAAAAAAAGTCAAAAAATTTTGAAAAGAAAATGCGTTATAACTTTTTATTTTTTACATACTGTCACCAGTGCAGTGGAGCATCATCATATAATTGCTGTGGTGGTGATAGCATGTAAAAAAAATATATATATATATTTTTTTTACATTTTTAACACTGTACCACTCTGGGGAGTTGATCAGAATTTTTCTTTTTTTGCATACTATGTTTGCTTATAGCAGTGAATTCCACAGCTATAAGCAAATATTTTTACTGAATGGCCGTGTGTAGACACTGTGTATTGTTGTGATAAGCTGTGATTGGTCTCAGCTAATCACATGGTACAAATGGGCTGTGATTGGCCCTGTTTGTACCATCTGATCACTGTGACCAATCACAGCTAGCAACACAATTGTATACAATGTATGGCATGAAAGAAAGCCAATTTTGTTTACAACTGTCATGTGGTCTCCTGTGATTGGTCACAGCGATCACATGACACTGGGAGCAGGCCAGTATAGTGATCAGTTATCCGCTGTGTCCAGTGGACGCAGCAGTTGATAGTTCACGCCGGAGTGTGGCCTAGAGCAGCCGTGAGAGGCAGGTTCTCGGGAAGGTGTCATATGTTGTCCTCCCAGAATAATAGGGTTAGGGTCATTTTAGGACGTGGGCAGGAAGCAGTTGATATCCATATTGACACTAACGTAATTGCCAGTTAGCGTAAACAGTTAGCTTATAGCCCAACTCCAGGTTTACGTCCCTTTTTCCATAGGTTTTATAGGCTGGTTTCATATCACTGGTCCTCTTCCTCCAGCAGAGAGTAATGCCACATCATTACGTGGCACTGCTCTGTGAAGAACTCTCCTATGAACCCAAGGCAGCGTGGTGACATATCCCCAAGGGGGAAGGGGGGTCCATGCCACCCTAGGCTCACAGGAAATAGGCTAAATGACAAAAAAGGTCATTCGACCCAGAAGACGAGTGACACTGGACTTCAGAGCAGTGAGTCTGCAGAGGACAGCCCCAAAGAGGAGGTCAGTATTGCAGTGAAAATGCTTTTTTAATTTAATAATTACTGGGTGATTAATTTACTTTAACCGGTTCCAGAACTGGCTCGCATACATTTTCTGCTGCAGAGTGGCGCTGTAGTGCAAATTGCCGTCTATAAACGGCGGCTTGTTTGTGCACAGCTAGCGGGCGGGAGCACGCCAGTGGGGGCGCACTCTCGTGCCCGTCGCACTCTGCAACAGTGTGGCCGTGAGTCCGGTGGACTCTATGTCTGCCTGGCAGAGAAGAAAACGGGGAACCAAGGATGTAAACACGGTGGTTCCCCCGCTGTCAGGCGGCATGTAAGAGATCTACTGATCCCTGTCACTGGGATCAGTTAGATCTCTTACACCCCTGGCAGCCCAGCCCCCTCACAGTAAGAACACGCCTAGGGAACACACTTATCAGCTAGGTCACCCCTTGAAGATAAACCCCAATTAATCTGTGATTTTTATCGGGACTTTGATATTGGGGCAGACATGCCGGACATTTTTGACACTTTTTTGGGACCATTGACATTTATACAGCGATCAGAAATTTAAATGTCCACTGATTACTGTATAAATGTCATTGGCAGTATAGGGGTTAACACTAAGGGGGCAGTGAAGGGGTTAACTGTGTTCCCTGTGTGTGTTCTAACTGTGTGGGGGCTGTGTTCCCTGTGTGTGTTCTAACTGTGTGGGGGCTGGGCTGGCAGGCACATAACAGATCTAACTGATTCCAGTGAAAGGGATCAGTAGATCTGTTATGTCCCCTCTCACAGAACGGAGAACCACCGTGTTTACATTGGCGGTTCCCTGTTCTGCCGCTCCGACAGGTGATTGCGGGTCACGAGCAGACATCGAGTCCGCGACCCACGGGCGTGCCCACGCAGCGGGAGCATGCAAAGAGGCGGACGTCCATGGACGTCACCACGGCAATTGAGATCCGCGCTGAAGCCGTCTTTCGGCTATAGCGCAGATCTCTATTGGTTAAAAATGCCTAATGAAGACTGGGTAATTAAAATATATGTGAGTACTCATACAAAAAAGTGCTAACAGAAATGAAGACCATCTACAGGATGTAGGACTAAATTACATCAGGACGTGATAAAATTCATAGTACCAAATACTGTATATATGTAATAGTCAATGAAGGTCAATACCAGATACTGTATATATGTAATTGTCAATGAAGGTCAATACCAAATACTCTATATATGTAATGGTTAATGAAGGTGCTATTTGCCTGGCTCTCCTGATTTTTAAAATTTTCTGGGGCACTAACCTAAAGCAATTCTCAGCCTGTGTTCGGCTGAACTCACACCATTTCATTCCCGCATGTGAGTCCCGATTTCAGCGGCAATTTCACAGGCATCTGTGCGGTTTTCTGCACAGATGCCTATGGAAATCGCACCTGTAAATCACAAAAAGTAGTACAAGAACTACTTTTTGAAATCAGTGCGGCGGCGCACCGATTAGGACGGTGCCATTGCTGGCTATTTGCATGCCAAATCGTGTCAGTGCTCAAGATCAGTTCTGAATTTGTAATCTGCATGACTCAGTGACTCTGAGTCTATTGAAGACAGAGACAGCCAGGATACCAGTATCCTACGCAAACAAGAAGCACCTCTTCGTTTTTCCCTTTAAGAGTTCAGTCAATGAAAGCTATCTCCAGCAAATCCAATGAGCTTCATTAATTGTAGTTGTGCAGGTTTTTTTATTTTGGTTAGTAACAAATGCCACCCATTAATGTCCTTAGCTGGATGCTGCAATCCTATTCATTATATTGGAGGAAAGCTGGGAGTAGCAAGTTCCCTGCCTTGCCTTTGGGGCATCATAGCATCAAACAAATGCAATGTGACGAAGGCAACGTACAAAAACAAGGAGGAAACCACAAGCCCAAGGAAAGTAGAAAATAACATCACTGAACGTGACACACTGTGACAGATGATGTTCAAGAAACAGAAATAACAAATGATCATAATATTCAAATTGGAATTGTTACAGTAAGCCAGTCTCTAGGAGAAAGCAGTACAGGGCCTAACTAAATAAAAATAGAAGAAAAATATGGCGAACATGACGCTTACCTAAAATGTATGAAGGGGAGAAAGGTCTGAATAATACATAGGCAAAGCTGGAAAAAAATAATGCAAATGTGTACAGTATATGGACAGTGAGTAATCAGTGTGGATCAACGCTTCTTCCATTTATTAATATATAATATTAAAGTACTGCATACATTAAATGTCAATTTTATTTTGAAAATCATTAATGCAAAAATTATTGTATGTTGATAAATGTATAGGGTGTATGTATACCTGTAATAGTAATATTCAGTATATGGATTCCATTTTTTTATTTCATATTTTTCTCCACATTTACACGCAGACTAAGCTTCCTAGCAAAAGTGATAGTTACGGGTGTTTGGAAACTATTATACTTGCAGAACAAAAGAGTATAATAATAAAAAAATAAAAAAAAACTTAACAGGCAGGCTCTTTATTGCAAATAAATGTACCTGCCTGCCCACAGTCTTCTGTAGAATGTACATTGAGCTGCACATGCGCAGTTCAGTTTACATTCCAGCACAATGCCTGTGTGGCGGGATGGCTGCACTCCTTGTGCATGCGTAGGAAAGAGGTCATCCCGTACCAGCTGTTCAAGGTGGATGAAGATCGGCACTCAAAAGAAACTTGGGGGAAGACGCTGGCGAGGGACCTTGCAGGCATTGGACCATTAAAGTGGGAGGAAACTATTAGTTTTGCTATCAGTCAGAGTTTTTAAACATTTTTGCCAAAAGAAAAAATAACTGTTGCAGTTACTGCTGGAGTTATGCTTTAAATGTAATTGTACTAATGTAAAAGAGAAGTATGGGAAATTTTTTTTTCTTAAGAATTATTACCTAGGTGGATGCAGCATCTGTCCTTCGCCGGCTCTAAGAATTGAGCAAAGACCGCTGATCGATCGGTCCTCCGTGCTCCCAGAGCACAGAGCCACTGTCAGTAACCGCTGTCTGCTCTAGCCCCCCTCCCCGCACTCACTGGAGCGCTGAGCTGTGGAGCGGGTGGGAGTGACTGGCTCAGGCTCTCAGCGGCTTGCAGATGCAGTCATGGGGGTGTAGCACAATCTTTCCCCAGCCTGGACCAGCTCTGTAGCTTCAGCCTGCCCTCTGCTGAAAACGGGTCACAGAATTGTAGCATGAACTGCACTCCTGTGAACCACAGAAGTACAGCTAAACAAGCTTTGGCTGTACTTCTCCTTTAGCCCTGGTTCAGATATGTGCGATCTCAGAGATCACATTTGATTTGCACCCGCACTGCAGGTGCCGGTCACATGCGATCTCTGAGCAGTGCGTTTTCAGCCATACAGTTGTATGGCTGAACTTGCACTAGATTCGCAAAAAAAAAAAAAAAAGTCACATGTACCTTTTTTTCCCGCACTACAATCACATTGCATGGGTGTTCTCACCCATGCAATCCGATTCATGTGCCAGTTCACAGTTCGCACTGCGATTTGTGAACAAAACTGGGGGTGTCATTAACTTTGTAATGACACCCACCAGAGGTTTGCAGAAGGCAGTGTGAACTACATGCGGGAGGGATGCGATGCTGGAACTGACTCTGTAATCGCGCTGGTTCCCACATCGCACATATCTGAACCATCTAAAACTACATGTCCATTTTGACTACCCAGTCCACAGGGTAACAAAGGGGCTGTGATTGTAAGGCCTGATTTACTCGCTCACATGTTTGCCTGCACGGGATGCAGGCAGTCCCATTATGTCAATTGGCATGCAGCAGCTGCTCCCAATTTGTCGCTGTGTCCCAATTTGACATCTGAGTGGAAGCAGGTGCATGTCCCTGAACACAGACAGTGTGAGTTTGGGGACACACAAGGATGTCAAATTGGGAACAGCGGCTGTGTCCGTCCCAGCTGACAGGAATAGGACTCCCTGCACGTGGATGCATGGAACTCCTGTGCGGGCAAATACTGCCCTCAGATGGGTGTACATTTAAGTAAGCTGGTGATACATGGGCATACAGAACTGAACAGCATTGTCATCCTATTACAGGAAGTGGAAAATCAACAGATCTACTGGCAGGATAAACAAGTAATAAAACTATGTTACAGAAGGAACTGTGTTAGTGACAGATTGCAGCATATTTGTCTTTTTTTTTTGCCAAAAGTTCTACATTAAAGGAAGGCTGCAGGGTATTTTCAGTAAACACATATTATAAGTCAGTACTGCAAAATGTATTTTGTGAAGTTACTTTCACATTTTACATGCCTGCTGTACTATATTTATTGCACTACAAATACAGGTTTTGTAGGTTTTGCGTTAAATAGCTGACTATTTCATTGCAATCACCCAGCCACCTGCATAAAGCCCAATTCAGTGCTGTGTGCTTCTCCCCTTTGGCCTCTAATGGCTCTGTTTTTAGACCTTTTTTTTTTTTTTTACATTTACCTTTTCCAAATCATCAGGCCAGTCATGTGATGCCATCATGACATCATGAATAAACCTCTCCCTGGAGGTGTCCCCTCAGGCTGTGGGTGTCATTGGTCATCTTGTGGCAAAGGAGAGGTACTGCAGGGTATTTTCAGTAAACACATATTATAAGTCAGTACTGCAAAATGTATTTTGTGAAGTTACTTTCACATTTTACATGCTTGCTGTACTATATTTATTGCACTACAAATACAATTTTGTAGGTTTTGCGTTAAATAGCTGACTATTTCATTGCAATCACCCAGCCACCTGCATAAAGCCCAATTCAGTGCTGTGTGCTTCTCCCCTTTGGCCTCTAATGGCTCTGTTTTTAGACCTTTTTTTTTTTTTTTACATTTACCTTTTCCAAATCATCAGGCCAGTCATGTGATGCCATCATGACATCATGAATAAACCTCTTCCTGGAGGTGTCCCATCAGGCTGTGGGTGTCATTGGTCATCTTGTGGCAAAGGAGAGGTACTAAAGGGGACAGTCACATACTCATTCACATAGCCCAGATCAGTGTATTTCTCTGGGGGTATGGCCAGTTGTTTAAGTTAAATTGCGACCACTCAGCCTGTAAAATTTAATGACAGGCTCAGAAGCTCTGCAGCTGTTTGAAGGTAAACATACATGAAGAGATTACCTTGGTTAGGGACAAATGAGCAGAACTGCATAAAGAGCCATCAATCTCTCCTTAGGCACACATAATCGTTATTTGAGCAATTGCATGCAAAAAAAAGCGGACAGCATCAGTCATTGATTTTAATAGGCTTCCTATCCACTGCTGATCGTAAACACCTGGTCATACCTGCAGCAAAAACACACTGATCTGGGCATTTTACAGTCACGAACATCTGTGTGAATGGGCCCCAAGGCTCGGTTCACACTACTGCGACCTGAAAGACAAGTGACTTACGGTGTGACTTTACCAGACTACTTCCTGGTGATTTGCTGGTGGCTTGATGCAACTTGAGTACAACTTTGAAATGGTGGCTAAAAATCAATGATTTTTTTTTAAAAAAATCCAAAAAATCTGATTGAATTCAAGCTCTGCAAGCTGAGCTAATATGCATTGCATTGATGCATTCACACGATTTCACAGTAACCATGAGATAAAAACAAAGTTCAGGAATATTCCTTTCTCCCATTGTTTTACAAATCTATGTACACTACAAACTGTATGATTGAATCGGATCTGATATCGCTGTTTTACTAACCTGACGGCTTATTATTCTAAACAGGAAACCTTCATTTTGTTTGCAAATATTAAAGATTCAAACTACCAGCAACAGTAAGTCCTTACATGTAAAGAGCACCTGTCATTTCAGATCCATCATGGCAGCGCCTGTTAGAGGACATCCACTCACCTGCTGGCGCAACGTCCCTCACCTTATTGTGTCACTGCCGCATCACCAGCCGTTCCATTAAAGAGGTGCAAAGTCAAAAAAAAAAAACTAAAAAGATAAAAAATAAAACCCTGCAAGAGAAAGGCATAATGAGCTAGTATGCACCTCATATTAGCGCATTATGAAATACTTACCTTACCTTAGAACAAAGCCCTGTATGGGAGTCGGCACTCCGAGTACAGGGCCCACATCTTCCACCAGAAACTACTTCCGGGTTCGCGGCTCCGGTGCTGTGACGACGTCAGTTACGGCACAGCCCCATAGAAATGGCACCAAGTGGCCCGTTTCTTCTCTGCGCAGGTGCCGATGACGTCGGCACATGCCAGTACATTGTATATCTCCTAAACCGTGCAGGTTTAGGAGATATACAGGGAACCTACAGGTAAGTCTGTAGGTTAAAGTGGTGGTCATGACTTGACAACCACTTTAAAGTGAATGGGACTGTCGGGGAGTCAACGGTGGGTCAGAGGGGGAGCCACTGCGGGACAGAAATGACAGTTTAGCCCTTTAAAAAAAGGGATTTTATTAAGAACTTACCGTAAAATCCTTTTCTCTGAGTTCACTGACAGACGCAGCCCTTCATTGACAAGTGGGGTTTATGCACATCCTACCAGGAGTTGACTAGGCAAATAGAAAAAAAGCAAGCTGACCCCTCCCAGGGGGCCGTCCTCACTCCAGCATATAACCCTCCTGCTCTGCATAGCATATCAGTTCGTAACAAGCCATACAAACGCAACACAGAGGGGTGGGTGCTGCGTCTGTCAGTGAACTCAGAGAAAAGAATTTTACGGTAAGTTCTTAATAAAATCCCTTTTTCTCTTACGTTCACTGACAGACGCAGCCCTTCATTGACAAGTGGGGATGTCCCAAAGCAGTGTCATTCAAGAGGGGTGGGTAAACAACAACAACTGTACCCAACAGAATCCTCTCAGGAGGTGCCAGCCGCATCTACACCGCCGCCTGTAAAACTTTACGGCCAAAAGTAGCATCAACTTTGTAAAACTTAGCAAAAGTGTGCACCGAGGCCCAAGTAGCCGCCTTGCACACCTGGGACACCGAAGCTTGGTGTCTGAAAGTCCAGGAAGTGCTAACTGCCCTGGTGGAATGAGCCGTGACTGGAAAAGGAGGGACTTTGCCCCGACCAGTATACGCATGGGTCACAGTCTGTCTGATCCAACGGGAAACAGTAGCCAACGAGGCCGCCAACCCTTTGCGCGGTCCTTCTGTCAGCACAAACAACGCATCAGACTTCCGAAAAGAAGCTGTAGCCGCCAAATACACCCGCAAAGCCCTCACGACATCCAAAGAATGTAACTCAACCTCCTTGGGATGCGATGGATGCAGACATAATGAAGGAAGAACAATATCTTCATTAATGTGAAAAGAAGAGACCACCTTCGGTAGAAACGAAGGGGAAGGTCGCAAGACCGCCTTGTCCTTATGAAGGACCAAATAAGGAGACTTACAGTACAACGCTGCCAACTCAGACACCCGCCCCCAAAGAAGAAAAATCTGTGGAACCGCAGGTCCCAGCAGGGAACCAGGTCTAACTCCTTGCACTAGGCATAATAAAATTGATATGCTATGCAGAGCAGGGGGGTTATATGCTGGAGTGAGGACGGCCCCCTGGGAGGTGAACGTAAGAGAAATGATGATTTAAATCAAGCCTTTTTTTTTTTGTTTTTTTTAACAAGACAAAAATCAGGCCTTTTTACTAGCGATTTAGATCAACTTGATTTAAATCAAATCTACCCTGGAAGCGGCTTTGTCTTGTGCAGGTATGCAGAGATAATAGCATGCAGGAAGAAGTCGTGCATTGTCTGGTTAATCTTCCTGTAATGTCGGATCCAAATCACATCAATATAGATGAGGATCCGACTTGGAGGCGACTTTCATTAAAGTTGGATAGAAGTCGCCTTGAAGTAGTACAGGAACCTTTTCTAAAGTCAGAGCAACTAAAGTAGTGTTAAGACAGCTCTCATTGCCTAACATGGGATTTCACATGTCATGTGACTTGGGGGATCCCAAGTTGCAGCAGTGTGAACCGAGCCTAAGCCTATGTTCACATGCGATTTGACATGTCAAATCAAATGCCAAATCAGCAGCAATTGCCAGCAATGGCACAGTCCGGATTGGTGCGATGCTGACATTGCAGCGCCGCACAAATTCTCAAAAGTACTTTCTGTACTACTTTAGACGACTTTGGGTGATATTTCAATAGACATCTGTGCAGGAACCCGCACAGATGTCTCTGAAATCGCCTGACATCGGACTGACAGGCGGGTATGAAATCGTGCAAGTTCAGCTGAACTCGCACAATTTCATTCCAACAGCAGTGTGAACCCAGGCTAAAGGTGAGTTTAGCCAAGCCTAGAGCTGGGCTTCAATCAGATATAAAATCTCCGCCATATAAAGAGTGCATTGTTCTCAATCAGTCAGACCAGACTGGTATCCTTGGATTGAGCAAGGCACAATCACTATGCAGGTCTACTAAGTAGGTGGAGTGGAGCCTGCATAAGTAATGAGTAAATGCTACTACTGCAGCATACATGCATCATGAACTAAATACAAAAAAAAAATGCTCTTTTGAAAAGAATAGCACATATGGATAAGAATTTATACATAACGCAAATTATTTTCGTATCTTAAAGAGAATGTAATTTTTGTTTAAAACATAAAAATGTGTAGAAATCTTAACTGAGGCTAATGGACACAAGTATGATTGCACAGCAGAAAATAAATAGTAAATACTCCAGAGACCCTTGACTCTTGACCATTTTAGTAGTATATTGCTTCTGGCCAAAGTTCAAGAATGGGCAAGACTGTGTTCAAATCCTGAAAGGAGGAATTAAGCCAAAGTAGACATATGCTTACCCCAAGGACTATATGATAAATAAACCAAAGCTTTCTGGTACCTTTTCACAATTCACTTCTATTATTGCAATGTGCAATCTGACACAGATGTATATAAGCAAACCCTATACCCTTGTCAACCCGCTACCCTAATCTAGTATACAATGCATTATATACCCTAATGGCTTGCACATCTTAATTTGTTGGAAATTATTAACTGCACTTTTGTGGAGTGATCTATGCACATCTGTGATTTTTAGCATTACTGCGATATTGCAGCAGATATGTCGGCCCATTTTGACACTTTTTTGGGACCATTGGCATTTATACAGCGATTAGTACTATAAAAATGCCATGATTACTGTGTAAATGCAATTGGCAGTGAAGGGGTTAACCTGGAGGGGGCGCTCTAAGAGTTGACTGTGTTCCCTCAGTGTGTTCTAACTGTATGGGGGCTGGGCTGGCTGGGGGAGGAGAGTGATCACGGCTTCCATAGACAGGAAGCCTGTGTTCACAGCTCTTCCCCCTCTGTCAGAACGGAGATTACTGCAGGGGGGCCATCGCGGGTAGCCGGCGGAGATCGAGTCCGCCCTACCGGCTCCCTGGCCCCCCGGAACACATTGAGCATGCGAGCGCGCCCCCGGCGGCGCGTGCGTGCTCACAATACTAGTTATCGCGGCCACCATCAGGTGACGGCGGTTTGCGATAACGAACCTCATTCTCGCCGTCACACTGCGGCGGGTGGTCGGCAAGTGGTTAAAAAATAAGATTGATACAATTTGTGAGGAGATCTCCAATGCGCAGAAACCTCCCCCACTCAACACCCCATGTCCAGAGGTACAATCATTATTTCCCTTGTTCAACCCTGCTAGTATTAATGAGGTTGCTAAACTTTTTTCTAACACCCATCTAACCACCTGCCCCCTGGATCCTGCTGCCTTGAAAATGTAATGCTCACCCTCGGACTCTATTCTATACACCAACTCACATTTTCAACCTCTCCCTCTCTTCTGGCATCTTCCCTAACCCTCTAAAACATGCACTAGTCACCCCTATACTTAAAAAGCCCACACTGAACCTGACCAATCCCAGCAACCTATGTCCAATCTCCTTACTACCCATCTCCTCCAAACTCCTTTAAAGACTGGTCTACAACCGACTGAGCGACCATCTGACCATGAACAAAATTCTTGATCCCCTTCAGTCCGGATTTCACTCTCACACTTTCTCCACAGAAACGGTTATCCTTAAACTCAAAAACCACCACCTAACAGCTAAAACCAGCCGTCACTATTTTGTACTATTTCTCCTAGACCTCTCTGCTGCCTTTGACACAGTGGAACACCCCTCCTCAAAAAACTCCACATCTTTGGTCTCCATGACTATACTCTTCACTGGTTCTCATCCTACCTATCCCACTGCACCTTCCTCCACTCTTCTTTCTTTCTTCGTCAGGGTCCCCCAAGGTTCTGTCCTTGGGCCTCTCCTTTTCTCAATCTACACCTCCTCCCTGGGTCAGTTGATTGCCTCCTATGGCTTTCAATATCATCTCTATGCTGACACCCAAATCTATCTCCCCAGCCCCAGCTCCCTCCATCTGTCTCCTCACGCATCACCAACTTACCAACAGACATAGCCTGCATGCCACATCCCTTCCACCAACTCAACCTATCCAAACCAAGCTCATGATATAATATTTCCTCCCCATGGGCCTCTTCTCCAGATTTCTCTGCCAAAATGAACAGCTCAAATATCAACCCATCCGCCCACGCCAAGGTCCTAGGTGTAATCCTGGACTCTGAACTATCCTTTCGGCCCCATATCCAGTCGCTGTCCAGAGCTTGCAGCATCAACCTCCACGATACGCCCCTTCCTAACCAATTTCACCACAAAGCTTCTAATCCACTCCCTGGTCATCTCTCGCCTGGACTACTGCAACTCCCTCCTCAATGGCTTACCTCTAAATAGGCTATCCCCCCTTCAGTCCATCATGAATGCTGCTGGCAGGCTCATCCACCTTACAAACTGCTCGGCATCTGCTACACCCCTCTACCAATCCCTGCATTGGCTGCCACTCAACCAACAAATGAAATTCATGATACTAACAATAACTTAAAAAGCCATCCACAGCCTGGCCCCCAGCTACATCACTAACCTGGTCTCAAAATACCAAATCGTTCTCTTCAATCCTCCCAAGACACCATGCTCTCTAGCTGCCTTGTCACCTCATTTCATGCTCGCCTCCAGGACTTCTCCAGAGCCTCTCCCATCCTCTGGAATGCTCTACCCCAATCTGTCCAACTATCTCCTGCTTTGACCGCTTTTAGATGATCCCTGAAAACTCATCTCTTCAGAGAAGCCTATCTGGCCCTCACCTAACAGCTGTACATTTATTTTCTCCATCAGCACATCCCCCACAGTTATTACCTTTTGACCCTCCCTCTTAGATTGCAAGCTCTAACGAGCAGGGCCCTCTGATTCCTGCTGTATTAAAGTATATTGGACTTGTACAGTCTACCCAAAAGTTGTAAAGTGCTGCGTAAACTGTCAGAGCTATATAGATCCTGTATTATAATAATAATAATAATAATAATTATCTTGTCATACCTGGAAAGTATTAACATAGAACTATAGGCAAAACTTTTCTTTATCTTTTGGATAGAACAAGGGAGGGTTATAACCCCTGTCAGTTTTTTTTTTTTTTGCCATCTGTATCCCATTGTAGAGATGAGTTTGGACGTCCTCTAAACTCATCTCTAGCCAAACTCTTAACTTGCTCTTTTTTACTCCAATGATCTTTGGTTCAGATCATTCCAGCTCCGCAGCTCACTAAACAAAGAGGTGAGCTATAATGCGGGAATGACCGGGCCCACATTGCAGTGAAGTATAAAAAGAGAGCAAGTTCAAAGTTCGGCTAGAGATGAGGAGGCTGCCCAAGCTTATTTCTACTGCCAAGGTTAATCAGTTAGGGGAGTCTGTTAATTCCCATACATAATCCAAACAGTAGGGACTGGATAACAATCTTTTAGTGTTTATAAAGAATATAAGAAACAAAACCATAAACAAAGGGAAATGCACGTATGCAGTTCAAAAAAACTATGCACTGGTTAACCACTTGCCGACCGCTGGCTGATGTGACGTCCTGGGCTTTCAGTGGTGACATCTGAATGATGTCAAATATTTTTTCAGCCGGCGATTGCTTTCACCATAAGAACAATCATATAGGCTTGATCGTTCTTACAGGCAGCGGGAAGTGACCCCCCCCCCCCCACTCCCGCCGCCCTTCGGTGCCTCTCTGAGCTCACCCGTACAATCAGCGAACCGGAGAAGGAATCCACCGGCTGCGGAAGTTGCCATAGAGATTTCCAAGCGACAGATGGTCCCCGGCAATCTCTATGACGTCACGTCTGGGCCGGCGGAAGTAAACAATGCCAGGGGACTCGGCAGAAAAGCCTTTGATCGCTCATTTTTTTTATCTCAGCCTTTCCTGCCTGGAGGAGAGATGTGGGATCTTATAGACCCCACATCTCTCCATAAAAAGGACCTGTCACGCACTATTCCTATTACAAGGGATGTTTACATTCCTTGTAATAGGATCAAAAATTATCAAAAAAATTAAAGCGCCCGTGTCCCCGCGTGCTTGCACGCAGAAGCAAACGCATACATAGGTCGCGCCCTCATATGAAAACAATGTTCAAACCATGCGTGAGGCATCACCGCAAACGTTAGAGCAATAATTCTAGCACTAGACCTCCTCTGTAACATTAAACTGGTAACCTGTAAAAAAATGTAAAGCGTCACCTATGGAGATTTTTTTTTTTTCAATTTAATTTTAATTGAGGGATTATACAGTACAACCTATGGAGATTTTTAAAGCGTTCGGTAACGCAAAAAAAAATAAAGATCCTGTTCCTTTAAAGCATGTTATACAGAACAGTGCTTGTGCTGTGCCATTTGGCCCTCTGTATCACCTGTAATACCTGTCTGATCCTGCCAGTTTTCTGCCCTTCCCTCTCTGCGCTGACTCCGAAATATTAGGGCCGCCAAGCTCTGACATCAGAGTCAGTGCGTGTCTCGTCCTCCGCAGCCTGTTTAGTGTCTCCTGTGTGCTCTCTCCCCCTCTGCTCTCTGCCTCACAGCTCTGTGTCTGCGCCGCCCCCTCATGTCCTGCTGCTCAAATCAATTTTTTTTACTACAATCCACTCTCTTTATTAATGTAGCGGCCCCCTGTCACTGTCCATTATGAAAATAACGCTGTATATACCTGCCGCTTCTCTCCTCTTCCTTCCCGACAGATGTAGCGGGCGGGGCCGCCTCTCTCCTGACTGGCATCAGTTGGGGTTCCTCAGCCCCGCCCACTGCATTTGTCGGGCAGAGAGAGGAGAGAAGTGGTGGCTCAATCAGCGCAGATCAGCGCTCAGTATACAAGGTATATACAGCGTTAGTTCCATAAAGGATAGTCACAGGGGGACATTAGATTAATAAACAGGATTATGTAAAGATGCACTGGTGGGTTAACAACCACTTTAAGTACTGAAGTTTGCCACCATACCACAAGTGTGCGCAATTTTAAAGCGTGACATGTGAAGTATTTAATCGGCGTATCATCTGTCACATTACACAAAAAAATTGGGCTAACTTTACGGTTGTGTTGTTTTTTTTTTATTCATGAAAGTGTTTTGTTTTTTTTTTTATTTAAATTGCATTTGAAAAAATGCGCAAATACGGTGTGAAAAAAAAGTTGCAATGTCCCCCATTTTATTCTCCAGGGTCTCTATTAGAAAATATATATAATGTTCAGAGATTGTGTAAAGATTATGAGTAAGCGAACATGTAGTTCGTGAAACGCGTCAATCTTTTCCTGCCAATGCACCGCTGGTGTCTGCGTTGTTCCTATATTTTGATTTTTAGATGGTCTTTCAATAAATTCTTCAATTTTTCAAGCTATTCGGAGTGCGGTTAAAATCCTTTTCCAGTTTAAAAAGTTGCAACGACCGCCATTTTATTCTCCAGGGTCTCTACTAAAAAAAAATATATATAACGTTTAGGTGTTCTGAGTAATTTTCTAGCAAAAAAATTATACATGTAGGAGAGGAGTGCTGGAATTCGCTCAGTGGTTAAGTGGCTAACCACTTAACGCGAATCGCCGTATATATACGGCGGCTCCTTTAAGTGGAGGTATCGGGATAGCTGCAGGCTATATCCCAGTAACGTTTTTTCAGAGCGGGCGTTTAGCTATCTGGCGATAACGGCCAATCCGGCTCAGGAGCCGCTTGGCTGTTATCCCAGGGGGCGGGAGGGGACATCTTCTCCGGCCTCCCGTCCCACCGGGAGACCGGAGCTAAGATTTGGCATCCGCCGGCTAGAAGGAGATCTGAAGGAAGCCGGAATCAGCTCCGATCAGGTCTCATTCGTCAAATTCCAGAAGCAATGTCACAACGTCACTTCCGGTTTACTCGGCGGCCAAGGGCGCCGGCTTTAAAAAATTACAGTATTCAGATTTGCCGTTTTTGGCGATCTGAATGCTGTGAAGTGTAAAGGAGAGATGGGAGGTCTTTTAGACTCCCCCCCCCCCCAATCCCTCCATAAAGAGTAACTGTCACCATATATTACTATCACAAGGGATGTTTACATTCCTTCCGATAGCAATAAAAGCGATGAGAATTTTTTTTCAACCACTTGCCGACCGCCGATCGGAGATTGACGGCGGCAAAGTGGCTCTGTACCGCAAAACGCCGTCATACTCACTGTGTTCGGGGGGGGCCAGGGAGCGGGTGCGGCGGCTTCGATTGCCGCCGGCCACCCGCGATGCCCCCCCCGGAGCGAAAGAACGGAGGTCCGTGTAAGTAAACAACGTGGCTAATGACACATTTACGGTAACCGTCACTTCCCCAATTGGACGTCCCCCGCGAGATTCCCAATTCATACAAGGGACCCGCACAAGAATGACATCCCCCTGAACGGATCGACCCCTTCCCTTCACCAGTGTCGGAAGCACATGTGAAGGGAAGGGGGAGTGTGTCTCGCCTCCAGGCACAAATGAATGTGCCTGGAGGCAAGAAAGCGAGGCCCCCCCCGTAGCGCCCACCGGCCGCCGTTAGCTTCGGCGGCGTGGGCGAGGGACCGGGGGGGGCTTGTGTCACTCATACTGC